>CM067224.1:52534544-52694543 GCA_034190945.1 Octodonta nipae
GATATGAAAAAAGTGGGGCAAGATAGAGTGAGAAACACAAAACCATCAGAGTTTTTAATAAAATCTTCCAGTAATTCTGGAAGCTTTACAAACATTATCTCAGGAAGGAAATAGTGCAACTCGGAAAAGTGCCTTTCAACTGCATGCGGCTACTTACAGAATTTCATTCATTCTCGGGATTATGTTGGTAGCCAAATACTCGGCTTTGATGGAACCCGTTGTCAACGTACTCCAATCTGTAGCTTTGGATGTGGTCAAAACCTCTGAACACGTTAAAAGGATTTTATTTTTAATTAAAAACCACCGTGGAAATCCGGAAAAAGTGACAGACGAAATTATAAAGGAAGCTACTGCTGTTGCGGAGAAAGTCGGACTGGAGGAGGACATTACATCAATGCCGCGTATTACGGGGAAACAACGTCATAGAAGCAATCATCCAGCAGAAAGCCCTTCAGAATACTGGAAGAGGTCTTCAGTAATACCATACTGGGATTCAATTATCACCTCCCTTGAAGTAGGTTTTGCTGAAGAAAACACGCCATCATTCGCATTATGTAAGCTACACCCGGCGCAGATGCAAAAGATGAGAACTGAAAATCTGAAACAAACTTGTGAATCCCAGTATTATGATTTACCGAACATAATGAATGAAATCGAATTTTGGCAGCAATTGTGGCATGATAGGCTTAATCTCACAAATCTAACAGTTGTTGTTGTCCTAAAAGAAACAAATTCCTTCTTTCCCGAAACGGAAAAGGCATTGAAAATTTTGATCGCTTTACCATGCACGACCTGTACAGTAGAGCGATCCTTTAGTAGCCTCAGAAGACTAAAATCATGGCTAAGAAGCACCATGGCAGAAGATCGCCTTAATGGTCTGGCCATGTTGAGTGGACACAGAACTATAATAAATAAAAACCTAAATAATTTTAATGGTTAAATGGTTGAAAGTTTTGCAAAAAATCCCCGCAGGTTATGTTTTAATTAAATATTATTTTTCTTAAAATAAATAATTATTTATTATTACTGTGTTTAAAAGTTTGAGTTAGTTATTGTGCTGTCGAGGGCTTGTGAAGTATTATACCTTGATATTAGAACCATTCTTATTACAATCGTCATCAAGGCAAAGACTTCCAAAGTGTAACGCTTTATGCTCTCGGCGTTCATATTTTTTATCCTCCATAATATTGCCCCATTGCTTCCCCCCCCCCCCCTAGTCATAAGCTGGCGATGCCCTTGGCAGCCACCCTATTAGTACTGGAATAATACTAATAATAACAGCCTTCATGGTAATTGTTGCAGTCAAACTATACAGGTGCTTCAAAAAATGGTTCCAAAACCCAAGAAGAAGGACGCCAGGAAGTTCTATCTCGTCTCGTATATTTGTGAATTCTGCCATATAAACAAATAAATAAGTGACTATGAAATGACTCAATTCTTAGTGATTCGGACTTTTGATGAATAATCAAAGTTGTGTTTAATTAATACGCTATTGTTAGGTCGATCTGTACGTATGCATCTATCTATGTAACGGAAACTTTCAACGTAATTATCACCAACTTAAAGAACTCTAATTAAGTTGAAATTTGGCACACGTGTCAAGGGCCGACGACAATTAGCTGTTTTCGCAGTGTCCATTCAGGATGCATCTAGAATGGATGCGGGACGTATCCCGGATCTGCTTTATGCGGAAGTCCAATTACGAAAACGTACTAGACTTCTCTGTACCATGAACAATTTCAGAACTGTAATAAAACGATACTGTAGTAGTACTTAATTCGAAAAAGCAGATTTTGTATTTATATACAACGCAACTATTACTTCAAATAAGAGGATGTGAACACAAGACACAAGCTAGCTAACACATATCAAACACATATGAATACAATTAGTCGAATCGTTGAATGGATTACAGATCATACAAAGAGGAATGGATTCTAAATTAAACGTTTCTGTACTTTGGTATAAAGCTTCAAACTCACAGAAATACAAAAGTGTTTAAAAAATACTCATAATGCGCATGTTCGAACTCTTTGTTCTTCCTCACGTCAGCGGATTCATTTCACTCGTCCTGAATGAGTATACGCATGCGCTCAAACCTGGATCGATAACGGATCGTTACCGCGAAAACAGATAAAATACAACTCTGAGTTGAATTTTCCCGTTTGTTGTCTTTTTGTCACTGTTCTTACCTAAATACAAATTCGTCTATTAACTACTGCCATCTAGTTGGCAGTAGTAGAACTTGCTGCTATGAAATGGAGGTTCGCAAACATGAAATAAACTTTTTAATATAAATACTAAAGACATGCTTATGAGACTAACAAGTTAGAAAATAATTATAGTTTAAAAAAACTAAAAAAAATACGCTTTAATAGTTAACCGAACTAAAAAGTTGTAACTTTTTAGTTCATTTTATTAACAAGTAATAAAAGCTTGTTTTTAAAGTTTTTTTTTAATTTTATTTTTAACATTATAGTATTATTGTAGCCCGTAATACACTCACAATGTGTTGTTTTGAGCACTTAAAGCTGAATGTATTTTATATTTGAATAACTATACATATCAGGTAATTATGTAATTACTGGTTAGTTGTTTGAAACAATTCTGATTCTATCCATTTTATTTAATGCGTCAGTATTACAAGGTTTCGTCGAAGTCAACTTGGAGCAGTCAAGTTCTTCGATTTTAAGACCCGCTAGAGACTGAATTTGGCTTAAATCCACATAAGATTGACCTGCAGCAAACAATTTCGAATCAAGATAAATAAAAGTATGATCTACACTAGTTCCCTGCATTTTGTGCACAGTTGAAGCCCAAGATAAGACAATGGGGAGCATTCTTCTTTCAGCAATGCCTTGATTTACCAAAGTTTACATGAACAGATGGTATATCGCTATCGCATAGCTGAGAACGTCTGTGATATGTCCATATAATTTCAGCAAGGTGATCTGTGGCTTCAGTCACAAGTGAGCAACATCAACGTTAGACCTCAACATGACTTTAGCACGAACAAAAATTTCTAGTTCCTTTGGAAGATCACCTGTCCAAGTGTATTATAGAATTAATATCAATCTGTTAATTCTTTTTTGTTCCATCAATTAATTGATCTTGGGCTATTATTTTTAACATTTGTGTATTTTTTTTCTTCTTGAAATGTACAAGAAAGGATGCATTGTTTTGAACAAGGGATTATTAGCCACCAACCAATTCAAAGCTCGAACGCATTATCGAGAGACACTGAAAACTCACGAATAATATTTAAATTATCCACATGCTCAGCAACAATCACTATTCCACAGTTATCTACATATCTAGGCAAAATATGTAGCAATTTTTCAGTTACCTCGAAAAGATCTTGGGCAAAAAGTGCTTTACAACGAAATCCATATGGTCCAAATAAGCCGTTAAATTAATTAAAAATCTTAGTACACGTCAGGCATAAGCCCATCTCTTCGAGCAAATATTACCCACTTTATCGCAAAAGGTATTTATCGCGTTATTAAAGTACTCAACGCTATCACGTTGCCTATTCCTGTGTGTTCGTTTGTGTTAACTGACTTGCTTGTCTGAGCATTATGTTCCTTTCGATTCTGGCCAAGTGTTCTTCTTCATTCTTCTCATTTTTTCTTCTCGTTTGTGTATGTATTCTAACGTTTTCTATCCTGAGAGCACGTTGTTCAGGTGATTCATTTCCCCTTTTCCCTGTTTTCCCTTCTCTTGTGCCTGTATTTTATCTACATCTTGCCTATTCGTGCGTTGGTCTAACGATTCGTATTCTGTATGTTTAGCTACTGCTAAACTATTTTTTACAAGCGTTGTCGCTTGTGGACATCGCTTTCATTAACAATCTTCTCCTGTCGCTTCAACTTCGCCATCTCTAAATATCTCTTTCTTTGTGTAGTAGTTTCTTTTTTGTTCATGTCGTTCCCACGAGTATAGGACCCAAACGGTCCATCCCCCCAGAGGTCCATTGTAGGGGGATGAGGGCTTCAGTACCTCCATAAGTACAACCAAGGTTCAAATACTTTTATGCTAGGTCCGGCTGCTTAGATGTCGCCACAAAGTCACCTGTAGTTTGTCGAAATTTACTATGAGAGAAATTCGTCCAAAATTTTGCCCACAGATCGGCAAAAGACCCCCCCTCAGAGCGTGTACCCCACCTTAGAGCATGTGCACCACCTTAGAGAACATACCACTCCACCTTAGAGAACATACCACTCCACCTTAGAGAACATACCACTCCACCTTAGAGAACATACCACTCCACCTTAGAGAACATACCACTCCACCTTAGAGAACATACCACTCCACCTTAGAGAACATACCACTCCACCTTAGAGAACATACCACTCCACCTTAGAGAACATACCACTCCACCTTAGAGAACATACCACTCCACCTTAGAGAACATACCACTCCACCTTAGAGAACATACCACTCCACCTTAGAGAACATACCACTCCACCTTAGAGAACATACCACTCCACCTTAGAGAACATACCACTCCACCTTAGAGAACATACCACTCCACCTTAGAGAACATACCACTCCACCTTAGAGAACATACCACTCCACCTTAGAGAACATACCACTACACCTTAGAGAACATACCACTCCACCTTAGAGAACATACCACTCCACCTTAGAGAACATACCACTCCACCTTAGAGAACATACCACTCCACCTTAGAGAACATACCACTCCACCTTAGAGAACATACCACTCCACCTTAGAGAACATACCACTCCACCTTAGAGAACATACCACTCCACCTTAGAGAACATACCACTCCACCTTAGAGAACATACCACTCCACCTTAGAGAACATACCACTCCACCTTAGAGAACATACCACTCCACCTTAGAGAACATACCACTCCACCTTAGAGAACATACCACTCCTCCTTAGAGAACATACCACTCCACCTTAGAGAACATACCACTCCACCTTAGAGAACATACCACTACACCTTCGAGCACTTAGAGCATGTACCTTCTGGAGATAGCCTGCAATGGACAAATTCGTGGCAAGGATAGAAAGAGAGGGTAATGGAGACAGTAACAGGCTATTTCACTTGGTGGGTGGAAGCAATGAATAACATGCTGATCGCATCTCATTGGAAGCAGCTCCAAACCGAGTGAAATGGCCTCTTGCCCTCTCTCTGTAGTCTTATCGCGACATTTGTGCACTGCAGGCTATCCAGAAGGTACAAGCTGTAAGTTCGACCATATACCACTCTACCACAGAATAATCAAACCAAAATCCCCAACCCAGAAGCGAAACTCTCCGTTGCAGCCAGAAACAAATTTGCGCATGTGCGACAAAGACATTAATGAACTACAGAATTATGAAGTATTATAATATTATTTCGAAGTCTAAAAATGGTAGTACCCTTTTGTTCCTGTTCATATGTAAATTTAATAGAAGCAAACTTATTGTTAAGAAACATAACAAAATCATTAACATTGAACTCATTAGTATTAAATATAGCAAATATGTCATATTTGCTATATTAAATACTAATGTGTTTTTACATTTGTGACACACCAAAGGTTCCACAGCGTTTTCATTTAAAAATATTGTGAGTTGGACCTATTACTTCTACACCATTTTAAGTGGAACTTTTGGTATATCACAGATATATAAACACAAACCTTTATTTTCACACGACCACTGATTATTTTTTTTATTCAAATCTCTCTAAAACTTACATTTTTCAAATATGTGGTTCCTCTTTTAATACGAATTCCTCCTTATATTTAATTTAAAGTTACCGCCCGGATATTGTTACTATAAAAGTAATGCAGATTCTGTTCAAGGTCACGAAAACTTGACCCCAAACTATCAAAGGTTCCGACAAGAGTTTCGCTTCTGGGTTTGATTATTCTTTGACTCTACTTTAAAGCTTATAACTCACCTTAGAGCATGTACTCTACCTTATCGAGAGATTATAGTCCGGGAGTTATTCATGAAAATAAAAGATTTTCGGAAATATTTCGGAAACTGTTATCCGACAAGAAAGTTTTTCACAGGAGAACTGAAGGTCTGTTGAAGCTCTAGAGATACTTTATTTGATATTTTTCTCTAGAGCTTATAGTCCGGAAGTTATTCAGAAAAATAAAAGATTTTCGAAAATATCTTGAAACTGTTCATCTGACAGTAAATTCCTTACGAAAAATGGCATATTGTGTAAGTACACAACTTTTTACCCTATTCTTTCATTTCAAATAAATTTAGGGAGACAACTACCCCCTCTTGCCCCGCCCCGTAAATATACCTATGCTTTTGACAAAAGAACCAATAATGTTTAAATTTTGAGAAATACAAGTGAACTTCGATTTTATGTAAATGCTTTACTAATTTGCCCACCCCTAACATTTAAACTTTGTGTTATAATTTTGAGTTAAGATCTATACTATCATACTCCAGCCCGACTTCTACTGTGTTAAATCTGTGAAACTTTGCTGTTAAGACATTACTGGGTATGATTAGAGAATTCTGCGGTTTACTTTTATTTTCCATTTAATTCGCTGACGTGCCCCCCATATTAACATTACCATTTCTTTTTGTTTTTTCTATAAACTTTGGGTAACGCCTTTTTTTAAAAAAATGATTTTAAAGATGCTGACAGGGTAATAGGAAATAGTCCAATAATAAAGTATCATGGAATTCGTTCATTTTTTCTTTATTTTCCAGTAAATTCAACAAAAAACCTAACGGAACCTGAAAATTGTAGAAGTCACTTTTGTTTTTTTCGAAACTCCATTAATTACGTCGTATAAAATCACACACATATTAAAAAAAAAGAAGAAAATTAACGTTCCAAAAACAAATGAACTCGTATGAGTGATAACCTGGAACACTTTTTCGCTCTACCTAATCAATTCACATCGACAATATAATTTGTTTGTTTATATAAAAAAATCTATAAAGACGCAATCAATCCATGTGATTCGTAAATTGATATAATAATTTACAATTAATGTACAAATAAAAAATAAGCAATAATCATAATATAAATAACTGTAGACGATTTTATTACAATCAAGTCCATTTGAGGTATAAATTTCATACCACAAAAAAATAATAATCATATAATGAAATCGAAGATCATCAAAAACGCTTTTGGTTAAATGTCTCGCATTTCACAGATAAGACACCTCAAAATGTTTAAAATCCCTGCCCGATGAAAGAAGAGCAACCGTGGGTGGAGACCCGACCGAATCTACTGCCCCGATATGAGACGTCGCCGTCGTCCTCTTCGTCTTCGTCGTCGTCATCATCAGTTGCTGTTGTAGCAGTCCTGCTCGTACGCTGATACGTGATTAGTTTCACTTGGCGATGCTATTTCCGTGGATGGCGGCTTGAAAGCTGACGCATACGGGAATCTCGAGTTGCACTTTTTCACGAATTCTTCTATTTGAGCTTCGCAACTGCCGAAATCACCTTTCTTTAGCGAGGAGACAATCTCTGTACATATCTAAAACAGAAACAACAATCCCATTAATAACTAGAACAATGAACAGGGAGTAATAAATTGAAATCCATGATTAAACCTCCTTTCAGAGAAATTTTATCAAATACAATCTGTATGAAAAGTGATTTGATAGCTAAAGTGTAAAACCTCGTAAGTCGAATTTTCTACATTGTCCAAGAGTGACAAAAACCTGAATACTATTTTAATAATGATAATGTATAGGTACTATAATACAGCTAATACAATATTATAATAGATTTCTGAATTTTTGCAGTTAAATAGATACCAATACTTATAAATTGGCGAATTAAACACAAATACGAAAATTTAGACTTTACACTTTAGCCATTTTTTTCTCTTTTGATAGTTTGATAAGCCACTACAAAGTTGTCGTTTCGTTAGATTTAGTAATCTTTTTTAAACATTAATGAATGTCAGCTTGTTCTTATCTCAACTCAATATTTTTAATATGTTTAGGTCCCTTGCCAGGCCTATCCATATTAGTAGTTTGAATGGCATGCTGATCATGGTTTATACATTAAATATATTCCATTTCCAATATTTTACAATCGCTGAGAAATGCAAAACAGTGTAAAATGTTCATATTTGTCTGACTTTCCATGTAGCTCCTTGATTTCCTTGATTTTCTCCGGCCACCCTGGCTCCTGAGTTTTCTGATTTTCCGAAATTTGGACACCCAGTTAAAAGTTGATTGCCCACACGATTGTTATACCAGTTCACAACAAAATGAAAACCATGCTACATAAATTCTTTCATTTTAAGTTTCCGAGTTAGTGACAAAACGCTCGGTGGTCAGTTATATTAATTTTCATTAATGTTCTTATAATACTACTTATTTCAGTTTACATTAGGAAAAATTTAAACAAGATATTCTGCTTTTTAATAAATTATTTCACTCACAATTTGTCTTCAGAAAAAGTACCTGACATTTTATATCGTACACCACATACAGTATACGATTAATGATGCAGTGGATCCACAGTGCATATAGTGATTTGTGGGTCTAAACTTCCACAGCAACTAGACATGGAGTGAGCTGCATCACTCCAGACGTTAAAGCACTTTGGTCAATTTAAATTATTTTCAGAAATGAATTCATTAACGTTTTCATCTTCAAACCACAGCAAAATCATATTACTATCTGTACTCCCATCTAGCTACATCCCATATTACACTACATTATTTTTTTCAGATAACTGATCATTCATATGCTCCATCATGGACGATAGAAGCAAAAACTTCTTACGAAATATACTCCGTCTCTCTTTGTCTGTCCCTGTTTCTCCTTTTTGTATCATTCTTAGTAATGGATATACATTTCACGTGAATTAAATAACTGACTCTATTTTGTTACAATTCCTAATGTGTAATTAAGTACTTAAATTTAAATATGACCGCAAAAGAACGTGGCCTGTAAGTTAATTTTTAATTAAAATACATAATTTGATGAATTATAATATTTCCAAAGTACTTCACCTATGAAGACGCGAGATGTAAGACCGACATCTAGGATTTTCGAGAGAATTAGCACACAGAGGTTCCGAATCTGGAGCCGTTCCGTGTAATTGCTGTTCTCCCTTAACTCGTAGGACAGAATGTCACGATAAAATTTTCAGGTTACTTCACCTGTCAGAGATATTGAATACTCTCTTCGAGGTGTCATTCCTTTGTACGCAAGAGTATTCAATATCTCTGACAGGTGAAGTAACCTGAAAATTGTATCGTGACATTCTGTCCTAGGAGTTAAGGGAAAACAGCAATTACACGGAACGACTCCAGATTCGGAACCCCTGTGTGCTAATTTCCTCGAAAATCCTAGATGTCGGTCTTACATCTCGCGTCTTCAAATTTAACGAAATGTATCAAATACATAAAGAAGTGTTCGAGAGGACATTCAATTGTGGGAAGCGCAACTGATGAAGGTTCCCTGACCAGAAACAATATATGTTTTATATAATATATATATTGTCTTGCGTACAAAGGAATGACACCTCGAAGAGAGTACTTCACCTATTTCACATTCTCGCAATATAGAACGAGATCACTATAATTATAACAGATTAAATCATGGGAACATTATTTAAGTAGATTTTTTTTAATATCAAAACGTCTCCAAACTATCCTTCAAAAGAGCTGTTGCAATATAGTCTAATCTAAAACATATTAAAAAAATTATCCGTCAAGGGGGGAACGGCTCGCTAAATGTTTTGAGAATATCTTATAGATATTTAGGGAAACAATATTGAAGAAGACTAATGGGAACTGAAGAAGACTAATGGGATCTGAAGAAGACTGATGGGAACTGAAGAAGACTGATGGGAACTGAAGAAGACTAATGGGAACTGAAGAAGACTAATGGGAAATGAAGAAGACTAATGGGAACTGAAGAAGACTAATGGGAGCTGAAGAAGACTAATGGGAATTGAAGAAAAAAAAATCAGATACAAACCGGCTTAGGTGGTAAGGCAAATGAATCCCCAAAGATGGCCGATGAAAATAATTGACCAGAAACCGAATCAAAAAAATTAAAAACACGAAAAAATTGGTTGATGAAGTCATAGACAGAAGGAACCCGTACGATGTGAGTGTTAGCATGTGAGACAGAATGATTAAAATTATAATAAAAAAAAACGCCAAAACTAAATATTAAGGTACATGATAGCTTACTTGAATATCTACATCTTTATATTTATTGTCGAGGCTGGTGATCAAACTAAGCGCTTGACATTGACTGTTATTGTCCAGCTGGTACATGACTTTCGCCGCTTCGAACAGTGCTTTTAAACTGTCGGAATTCTTTTCCAAAAACTCCTTGTTCAGAACAAAGGCGTCTTTGTTGTCGAAAAAGATGTGCGTCTCCTTGGAAACCACTTCTTCGACGTTAGCCTCCCAATTGACTTTGTCTTTTTGTACAAAAAGGTAGAATCGTATCACGCAATTGTGTAATTTGGGGTTTTTCGGGTCGACTTTATGAGCTCGCTTGAGTGATTGTAACATCAATAGGACTTTTTCTGAAAAAAAAACAAAGTTTATTTTATTTCTAAGTACTTATAGATTATGTTCAGAATCATGTTTTTTTTTATATTATACTCCCTATGCAAACCATTTTATACTAGTTGCATCAAATTCTTGGGGTTTCTTCAAGTTACCGAACAGAGAGTGGCAGATCAATATCGTGTCATCTTGAGAAATGGCCTTATTTCGCCTGAACAATTGGACACAATAAAGAGCGAAGTGGAGCGCGAATTTGTTCGAAATGCAATCGATCCAGAGCCTGAAACACCTTTGGCACAAAGAGCGGACGAGACTCAACAACTTCAACAAGAACAGCCAACCAAAGCTGACCTGGTTGAGAAGATCCAAGCAGAAATGGAAGGAGCTCTTAGAGAGTATAGTGGAACAGATCCACTGACTAGACCAACTCTTCCCAAACTAAGATCTTCTAAGAAACTGAGTATCGTCTTGCAGGCTATGAACAAATTTATCTGGCCAAACTATGTTTTAGGTGCTAATATGTTAGAGTCATTACACACAATCATCTACTGTGCTGCAATTTCCATCTGCAGAACAATTGGGGTCGCAATAAGGCCAAAGCCAGACCCTTCCCAATTTAGACAAACCCCCGAATACCACCTTGGCAAAAAAGACTTGAGGGGAAAATTAATTATCTTCGGAAAGGCATTGGAAGACTGACCGAGTACCAACGAGGGGTCAGGAACAACAGGATAGAAAGACTTGTGAAGACTATCATGGACAATAACCGAATACACTCTCAGTGGGATGGAGAAAACATCACATCTCAGCAGTGTCTGGGCAGTCTATGACAAAAGCTCTCCGTCTACACAACTCGATGGAGAAGGTACAAAACCAGTAACCAACGGAAACTAGACATCGCACTATTCCGAAAATCAGTAAAAGGATTTAATAGAAAACTCAACAACATCAATAATAATGAAACACCTAGTTATCCCAGTAAAATGGCCATCGAGCAGTTCTGGAAAACCCAACTTTCCACAACAGTATCCATAACTCCAGAGCAAGCTGGATTAATGAGGAGGAGGCTGCATTTCAGAATTGTGATAACATGCAACACCAACCATTTACAACGGAAGACACGTCCAACATAATGAAACACCTCCATAACTGGAAAGCACCAGGACCAGATGGAGTGCAGAATTACTGGATAAAGAAACTTTAGGCCACCCACGAGAAATTAACAGTACTCATTAATGACATAATTATCCATCCACACAAGATGTCTAGTTTCCTTACGCATGGTGCTACATACCTCTTACCAAAGGATAAACTATGTACACAGGACCCAGCAAAGTACCGACCAATCACTTGCCTTCCAACCTTATACAAATTTATAAAGTCGTGCATTAATCATCGCCTTTTCAGACATTGTGAGCTCAACAACATAATTATTAAACAAAAAAAGGATGCGCGAAAAACTTGATGGGGTGCAAAGAACAACTAATAATTTATTCCTATGTCTGCAATCAAGCCCATGCCAAACGAAGAAATCTCTACATGGCATACGCGGACTACAAAAAGGCCTTTGATTCAGTTCCACATGATTGGCTCATTCAGGTGCTGAAACTCTATAAAGTAAATAATTGTATTGTTAACTTTCTAGAATTTGTCATGACTACCTGGCAAACCAAAATCTTTCTGAATGAAGCCGACCGTTAGATATAAACAGAGTCTATCCCAATCAGAAGGGGTATATTCCAGGGAGACTCTCTTAGCCCGCTGTGGTTCTGCCTTGCCATGAACCCACTCTCACACAAACTGAACTCAACAAACTTTGGGTTCAGTCTCAAACACAACAACGTACAAACATTGAAGTTTAACCATTTGTTATACATGGACGACTTAAAGTTGATGGCAGCTACGAAACAACATCTGCATAATATGCTTAAAATAGTAGAAGGGTTCTCTAGTGACATCCATATGCAATTTGGCCTGGACAAATGCCGAATTATTAACATAGTAAAAAGCAAAATACAGCAGGGGCCTTACGAAATGAGAGATGGCACCTCAATTGAATCCATGGAGGAGGGCCATACTTACAAATACCTTGGAATAAAGCAGGCTCGACGAATTGTTCACTCCACCATGAAAAAGGACCTATCAACAGAGTTGTATGGAAGGGTAAGAGGACTGTTGAAAACTAAGCATAACAGTAAAAATCTGTTTCAGGCTATTAACACCTACACTTGTTCAGTACTCAGTTACTTATTCGGAATAGTTAAATGGTGCAAGACTGACATTGAACAACTACAACGGAAAGTTCGAGTTCTACTAACAAAAGCTCAAAATCATCATTCAAAGACCTCTGTTGAACGTACAACGTTGCCACGGTATGAAGGAGGAAGAGGATTGGCAGATATAGGCAAGTTACGTGATCAACAAATTTCTAATTTGCGTAATCATTTCCAGAAACTAGCAGAATTTTCTGATCTACACAGAGTCATATGTCAGGTTGATGACTCAACACCTCTGCGACTAACAGAACAACAAGTTCAAGAATACCACCAGACGACTGATCAGAAACTGCTCAAATGGAAAGAGAAGTCGCTTCATGGCAGACATATAAATGACGCCAACCAAGATTATGTCGACAGTTTAGCGTCGAACTACTGATTGATCTCTGGTCATATGTTTCCTGAAACGGAAGGCTTTATATTGGCAATCTGAGATCAAGTAATACCAACTAAGAACTAAGAAGGGTCCCACGATTCTGTTGTTATAAATGCCGGGCCAAACGTTCAATTTTTGGGGATGTTGTGTATGAGCCTCTTGTACCCAATTAGGATTACTTTGCGACCAGTAGCGGCAGTTATGTCGATTAACCGTACCATTTAAACAAAATGTAGCCTCCTCTGAAAACACCACATTTCTTATAAAATTATTATCACGGTTACAAATATCCATCATCGTTTCACAAAATTGCAAACGTATGTCGAAATCGTCTTCGGAGAGTTCTTGAACGAGGCTAATTTTGTATGGATGATATTTTTCTCGCCTTAATATCCTTCCTACTGAACGACGGCTAATTCCATGCATATTGGCGAGGTCGGTAGTGGATAAGTGAGGATTTTCTTCCAAAGATATAGCAACATTTTGAGCTACACCTTCATTACTTGCACTGTTTAACCGTCCACTTTTTGGTAAATTTGCTAACTGTTCCACTTGTGTCGTACCTTCGCAAAGTTTTCGTCACTACTGAACCGGATATTTGTGTATTCAGATGAACAATGTTAAAAAGGTCACAAACTTCTCGATGCGTCCTTTTCCTCATACCCAATCGACGTGTATTCGACTATGGAACAAGCAGTGCTGTTGGCTGTGACGGTATAATGCCACGGATTGGCCAATAGAAATACAAATACTAAATGCGTAAATGAAATCTGAACCGAGTTTAGCTGCCATCGAATTTTTCCTTTCCTTAGTTACTTTTCTGTTAATATCTCGGTAGGTATTAATATTTTTGTATTCGCAATAAAATGTTTCACCAGAAACGAAAATACTATACAGGATGTTTAATTGCAAATTTTAAATTTGGAAACAAATAGGCAATCTACTGCAGTATCCACCTTCCAAATTTCATTTTGATATCTCTAAAAATTCCAGAGTTATTTACTTGGTTCCACACATTTGCCCATCACTGTATATACAAACCAGAATCTATTTTAGAAAATAACAACTACAAGCTGTACTAGGACCGGACGATATTGACCGATCGGACTGTTGCTCATAATAGACCAGATATAGTTTTGGTAGATAAAGTTTCTAGAAAAACAACCTTAATTGACATAACAATCCCTAACAACAATAATATAAATATTAAGCAGGCTGAAAAAATAGCCAAATATAGATATTTAGAATTTCAAATACAGAGACAATGGGACATGAACAACACTCAAACGGTACCAGTTGTTATGTCAACAACAGGAGTTGTCCCAAAACATCTATTAAACAATTTGAAATACCTCGGTTTGGACGAACATCTTTACCAACTGATGCAAAAAGCCGTCCTGTTGGGAACAGCCCGGACGGTTGGAAAATTCATGGGGAACTGCAGCCATAACGCCAACCACGGGCCTGATAACCTGGCAAGGGCTCCCACAGAGCTAAACCCTTTTGATGTGTAATATATCTGGGGTTTAGTGAATTTCCCCCTAACGGCACGGTATGCGTGCCTTAGAGGGAGTGTGATGCCATACATTGTATGGTCAAGTCGGAAAATACACTTTATTGAAATAGGACAGTCCTAATATACAAAAACACTAAATAATTACAAATCAAAAACATATACAAACAACACTTAAATGCACATATAATAATGGTAATATTGTCAAACATAGTTCACCCTTACATACTCAAGTATTTTAATTTTAAATAATCTTAGGTTAGGCCAAAGTTTTAAATATATTGGTAATTGATTATACATTTGCAGTCCTTTAACAAATAATATCTGGGCATTTCTGTTCGTGTTACACCTTGGCACATATAGATTTTGATTATGTCGGGTATTATAATCATGAATGTCATGATGGTACCTAATATAACTGTTGAAATAACTGGGTTGCAAATTGTGCAATACCTTATAGATAAATACCATTGACAAATAATAAAGTCTACATTTAACCGACAACAACTGCAATGCGGACAGCGTCATATTAATTGGCGTATACCTGTTACATCTTAGTATGACTCTCATACCCCTATTTTGCAACTTTTGAAGTGCATTAATTTTCTGTAAATCAAATGAATGCACACTGTTGCACAATAATCAAAATGCGGTTGCAAAAGAGAATTATACAAAGTGACTCGAGTATGAGGTGTTAGATGTTGTAAAGAATTACACTTTTTTTAAATCTTCTTATGTATATAATCAAAAGGAGCATTGAAAAGCAAATGGTTGTCTAACATAAAACCCAAATATTTTATATTGGTTACTATTTCAATACTCTGTACATCAACTTTCAAATCCACTGAGTTTTTATAATTGTGAGGAGTTGCAATTATCATGGCTTTTGTTTTGTCTATATTCAATTTAAACTTGTTTCTTTTTAAATATTGTGAAATAATTTTTAACTCATTGGCTCTATTGCAGTCAATGTCACTAACAGACATCAAAGTAACGTATATGTTTCTTTGGGGAATAACACCACAATAGAAATAAAACTACGTATATTGCAGGAATACCAAACGTTTCAAAGTCTATTCTGACTTCGTTGTCAATGGCTTTATATTTATTGATGTGATTGCAAAATGAAAATTTGATTTTTAAATGTCAAATCAAATTTTCATTTTGCAATCACATCAATAAATATAAAGCCATTGACAACGAAGTCAGAATAGACTTTGAAACGTTTGGTATTCCTGCAATATACGTAGTTTTATTTCTATTGTGGTGTTATTCCCCAAAGAAACATATAAGTTATCAAGAATATGCCACAAACAACGTTTAGAAGACAAGACATCAAAGTATCATCAACAAATAGATGCAACTGATCACAATTCTGATAATCACTCAATCATTGATATATATTAAAAAGAGGAGGGGACCTAATATGCTTCCCTGGGGAACTCCCCAATCAACATCTTTTGCCATTGATAATGTCTGTACTATTCTTGTTAGTTGTTTCTTTTTAGTTAATTAATTATGAACCCATTTTAATACTTCAGCTCCCACACCACACCAGCTAAGCTTTTTTAGTAATATTGATCGATCTATTGTCTCAAAGGCCCGTTTTAAGTCTAAAAACACTGCAACCGTAAATAACCCATTATCTAATCTATTTTTCCATCCGTATTAGTAAACTGCAATGCTGCCTCACACTATGTTTTGATCTTAAACATGATTGATGTGTAAAAAATAAATTATTATCATTCAAATATTCTAAAAGTTGCTCATAAACAACTAATTCTAATAATTTCTCAGCACTTTCCAATGCATTTATAGGTCCAAATTCAAAAGCCTTTTGATACTTTTGGGATGGGTGTAATTGTACTCTGGAAATTCTGCATATTCAAATGAAGTATTAACAAAAGCAACCATATATGGCCAATCACATCAAAAGAGCTTTTTATAATCAGAACATTCAAACTAGATCCTTTAATATCTAAACTCAAAATAACCTCCTTTATCTTAGCCAAATTTACTAGCCTAAATTTACTAAACGTAGCATTAGTATATTTGTTAACATTCAACATGGACTCATCAACATTGTCAATGCTAACAACTATGTCATTTATGCTCTCTACAAAATATTGGTTAAAATGTTCTGAAATATCTTTTTTATGTTTCAAAACAATATGTTGCCCATCCCCAATTACAAATTGTAAACCCCTTTCAAATTGTACACTATTCTCATCATTGTTGACAAGTCATTTTTATATTTATCAATTCTGTTATAATAATTCTGGTCTTTTTTTTATTTTAATCATGTTTACAACTTTATTCCTTAGTTGTTTATAAGCACCCCAGTTTTCATCATTTCAATCATTTTTAAAAATCGTAAATGCCATATCTCTTTCTTTACTGATATTCCTTAACTCCAAGTCGTACCAAGCTATATCACTAGAGCTATAATTAAATGTTTGAATAGGTGATACTATATTCACCTTTCACTTTATTAGTATAAAAATTATTTGCAAAATAGTCAATGTTAAAGAAAACATTTAAAGTTACCACAAAAGATATCCTCACAAATTGCTTCCAATTCCTGCAAAAACACAGCATGACTTGAACTAGGTGAGTGGTATAAACACCCAATAATTATTCTTGATCCCTTGGAGTTTGTCTTCAATAGTTTACACCATACATTGACCTCTGTTATCTTTAATATAGAATATGCCACATCTAGTCGAATATAAAGGATGACTCCACCAGTGTGACGAGATGAAGAATCACAACATACCATATCATAGTTGGTTATTTGCAGTTCAGAATTCTAAATATCTACATTGGTTCTGGCTTCACTAGTCAAAGTAAATCCTGGACTATAGCAAACAATGTCTCAGCTATTAACTAAGTTTTATGGGCTAATATGCTTTGTATATTTAAATATTTTATATCCGATCCTTAGGGTATATCAGAACAATCTATAAGTTTAAAGCAGTAGCAGACTGGACATTCTGGACAATTTTTGGAACATTATTATAAAATTTAATAGTTTTCTTGAATTGCCCCCAACTGCATCTTAATCTCTCTTAGTTTGATCACCAAAAATTTGAACACCTGGGACCTTAATATTCTTCTTATTCTTCAAAACCACTATAGCATCCTGTCTCTTGTCAAAGATTACTTTTATTAGTCTGTTTTTAGATTGTTCATATTTACCAATTCTAAATATCTTAAAATTCCTCAAATCAACAGTAGTATTATGCAATATTTCTTTTACAGTTTTTTTATCCTCCAGTCTTTCCGCACGTGAATTTCTAGCTGATTCTTTTATGTTGGAGATTAAAATATTACGAGATCTTTTATTTCTCTCTTCCATAATTCTTCATAACTAATTTCATCTATATTTACTAAATTATCAGTGGTTTGTTAGATAAACATTCTGCAAACTACATTTATAAGAATACTATAAAAATTGGAGGATATTTGTAATAAATGGAATTAGAACAGTGATAACAAAGACCATTTTCAAGATTTTTTTGATGATAAAAATGTGGGCAGTAAATCCGAATAATCAACCTGATCAGAAAGATTATAGACATGGAAAGATTCTTACGTTGGTCACTGAGAAACCACCATAATCCAGCTCGAAGTATTCACAGAAGACTTAGTACAACAATATGTGCCAAAATCTTTTATACAATCATCAACATTTACAGATAATCTGAATAATCCTGTCTACTGGAGACCATATGTCAGAAACGTATCTTCATAAACAAGAGCATTTAACATTATTAACATTATTCTTAATAATTCATTCAATATTGTCTCCCTTTGCAAAACTATTATGATGGACTAAAGTTCTCACTGGATAAAACAAGACAAGAATTAAACACATTGATAGATTATAGTGGTAAGTTCGTGAAATTATACATACATATAAGTTCAGATATTCCCGAAAAGACTTACTTTTTCTATAATAGACTTCAAATGCCATTAAATGTGTTTCTATCCTATCTTTGGCTAGGGTCTGAAGAGGCTGGAGAAATTTGATAGCTTGCTCAAGCGGATCATCTACCTAAAATAGAAAAGAATGCTGCAAATTGTTAGAAATTCCATAACGGCGCGTAACAATTTTAGTAACAATTTTGGCGAGATATATAATGAATAAAAAATAATAACCCCAGAGACTGATATTTAGACGTATTTTTTTTTTTTTCATACCCTGGCTAGTTTATCAGGAATAAGCTCGTCCAATTGCGGTGCATCAACTTCCACGTCCGCTTGCTGTTTTGATTTGTGGTGTTGATCTCTTTTGACTTGAGCCTCTCTAGCTTGAGCGCTCTCCTGTTCCGCCTTTCTCCTAGCTTTTCTTTGTTTATTTCTTAATTTCTTCAATTCTGAAGGAGCCAGATTCTCTGGAAAAAAAAATAAAAAGAGATGTAGTCAAGAAAAAACTATTACAAATTACTTTTAAGTATACCAAAAAAATGCTACTGACAAAAATGGAATACATTTATTTGTATTAATTTTTATAATTACCTCCAACTAATTTGAAATGAATAGATGGCGAGTATGATATTGAACTTTTTATTTACAGAATAGTTTTCAATCATTTTTGTTTACAAAATTTTATTTACAGAAGATAGAAATCTATTCTTTTGCTCTAAAATCTATACTTTTACTGTTGGCCAAACGCAGGGTGTCATACTTTTAGCTACCGATATACTGGTAACATCCCAATAAGTCGAATTGATAAGAATATAAGTGACGAAATCATAAAATGATCAAATTTTTAAATGAACATTTTGGAATATTAGTTCATATGTTCCCGGTTTATCAAAAAAATAAAACTTTGTTGGAATGATAAATAAAAAGTAAAAACGATATTTAAAACAATATAGTAAAAATTATTTTATAAAAACAAAATTAGAAAATGCCACAAAAATTTCCAACAAAATTTTACAATGTACCTTATATCTGCGAAAACATATGAATATACCAGCGATAACAAAGATTTCTCCAAATAAGAAAAAAGAACACCAGTACAACATCTCGAACATTTAAAGAAGAACAAACTAATAAAAATCAAAGAAAGTATCTGTATGTTGTTAAATAATGAAGACTTGGGACAAACTCTGTAGTGATAGATGTAATATAGCAACAAATCCTATTCAGGGAACATCAAAAAGGACACATTACTGATAAAGGATCGAAACGTCACGTCACATTAAACAAATAAGTATACTGAAACATACATTCAGACTGGAAAACTAGTTGACAAATCCACAGACCTACTTTCTCTCAGTTATTATTGGGAAAGAATTTTTCTATGAGAAGGCAACTAGTATTCTGGGAAATTTGCATACATTACGATTGCTACAGTTTGATTTTAGATCATTTACTGGATTTGTTTTTTAGAAAAAGAAAGGTAAGGAAAACCCAAATGGACATTAAAATAGTTATTACCTCTTCAATCATTCTGAAATTTCTTACATTTTGGAAGACGACAATTCAAGTGTAAATAAATTTGTTAAGATACATTACTGGAAACAAAAGTATGCAAAGTGAAAACAAAACACATACAACAAAATGAGGAGAAAATGAATATGTACGTCGTTGATTATAAAGAAACAAAGTAGAAACTGTGAAAAAATATTTTATCATCTCTTAGTTTCAATCCATTATTAAAATTTCAAAAATTCAGGTCCAATCTCCATTACATGATTCAAGAAAATATGCGTAAAGAAATTAAGCACACCCGTAGATTTGCACATTTGCCCAATTTCCTGTTCAACTCTCTTACACACATACAGAGACGATTAATCTGCAATTATAGCGTATCTTTGAAGACGGAAATGCAAAACGTTTGATATCTGTGCAACATGCAATAAGGCCGTTCTTATTTACTATTCAATAAAAAAGCATCGCACACCTACTGTTTCAACCGCACCTATTCGTATCCTTCGCGGGAATTGAAATTTGAATTGCACCTCCTATAAGTTATATTTGTATGTATATAGAGCGTCACACATGATATGATATACTGAAGGTCGAAGACCATCTTCAGAATGACTAGGCTATTTTAGTCAACAAAAGCTTTATTTGAATTCCAGTTCGTCTTATGATGTTATTTGGTAACTGAACTGTTCAGTTACCTAGTGACTCTTGGGGAGTAGGCAGATTGAGGCCCCGAGTTCGATCTAGACTCTGAAACTCTTTTTCACTTTTGTCTCTTGATAATGTCTCCAAGGCAGGAGTCGAAACGTCGAGTATATAATAAATTCAGACGCGGTTCTCACCCGGAACCTAGCCTTGTTCATAGTAACGACCGTGGAAGCCTCATGCTTCACCACCCAGCCCAACTACAAGCCGTCGTCAAGACTTTAGTAACCAGATCACAAAGGCTAGCTGACCAGGATAACATCAAACAGGAAATGGACAGTTTAAAAACAGCTCTGAGACAAAACGGATTTACAGACCGATATATACAAAGAGCCCTAAAGTCAAAACCGAGACAAACAGACGAGGAGCATGAGACACCAATAACCAAGGCTTATTTACCGTATGTCAAGGGGACATACGATACTATTTTCAATACAGACAGAAAAATAAGCACGGTGTTGAGGACTCCGAAGCCGAGGATCCCTTTACAACAACAGGGAGTGTACGAGATTCCATGTGCAGACTGTCATAAAACCTATGTTTTATGGCAAACTAATAGAAGAAATCAAGCTAGACGTGATGAACACCAGAATGCTGTAAGAAAGCAGGAAAAAACAACATCCATTGCGGAACACGCCACCACGATGTCACACCGAATAGACTTTGAGAACACCAGAGTACTGGCAAATATAGAACACCCGAAATCAAGACTCGTAAGAGAGGCAATTGAAATAGCGAAGAGACCTCACAGTATAAACGCATGCAATGAAATTCAGAACTTATCGAATTGTTGGAAAATCCTATTAAACACCGTACCGGCCCGTACCCGTCCAATAAGAACTCAACCGGAAATAACAAATCAGCAGGATGGAGCCGTGCCCACTGAGCGCCAAGGGCCAATCACACGCAGCCGTTCACGGTGTCAACCGATAGGCGCCGAGCCTCGACTATATAACAGCGCGCTCGCTTCAGAAAATCTTAGTATTCGAGTAACTAGAAGCGAAAGCAGAACGCTACGAGAATTATGCGAACCGACCTGAAGAGGGCAGATGTGACTCTGCCGAAACGTCGTCATTTTACCATCGATCCCGGCAGGGATCAGTTATCAACTACGCGGATGAATTCCCGGAAACCACCTAAAACATTTAGTGCCCGCGAAAACTTAAAAACAAATATAGTGAATCTCTACGGGGAGAATACTTTTCATTTGTGTAAAACATTTGAGAAATTACGCGCGAAAAGAAGCAAACTTTTGTGCGATCTACATTTTTTACAACGATGCCGCGATGAAGGAGTTATTCCGAAAAACATGACGGTAAAGTTCTGGAAGAACAACAGAAAAACACAGAATATCTTATGGAAAGCTAGTTGTGCCCTACTTAGGGAAGCCATACGTGATGTCAGAAGAGATTTGGATGTTCTTAATACTAAACTCCTAGATATCCACCTACAGGTAAGCAATACACTCCACCCGATAATATGGGATAAATTCGATGAGATTAGCGAATTTAGGGCCGAAACGAATTCAGAGTTAACAACAATTCAACAACAGGCAAAATTTAACAAATTGAAGCTCCAACAGAAGCCCAAAAACGAATTTGTCTCGGAAAATAACGGTCACAGTCTAACCTCACGGCAATTGGAAACGAATAAAACCGTTTATAACTTATCTTCGGTCCAATTGAACACTTCCTCGATTGGCGTGTTGGCTAAGGGATTCAATTACGCTATTGCTCCCTCTCACATTCCAACAGAGAGCATAATATGTGGCGTGGAAACTGCAGTTTCAAAATTAGATGCGAACACCGCTGAAATAATTAGACAAGATGTGTCACATGTTCTAAGAAAGTCTAAACCACCCAAAAGGAACCTATCCATAGAAGAAAATGAGGCCTTGAAACAACTGCGCCTCAACAAGGACATTGTCATTCTACCTGCTGATAAAGGAAATGCGACTGTAATTTTAGATACAGCGGATTACTCAAACAAAATTCAAATATTGCTACAAGATCCAGCATATAAACAAATTTCTACTGACCCAACAACTTATCTAGAGAAAACAACCAGGGCCAAAATCCAAGCAAGTAGGATCGACAAAAATCTCCAACTGCAACTCATTCCGCGTGAAAAGTCATCGAGATGTCCGAAATTCTATGGGTTGCCAAAAGTACATAAAGAGGGTGCACCTTTGAGGCCAATAGTAAGCTCAGTTGGATCCCCAACACAACATCTAGCCAAATACCTAGCCCAACAACTTCAACCGTTTGCAGAGGGGGCAGACTCATATGTAAAAAATTCGACACATTTCATCGAAATTCTTAGAAAAACGGTCTTACAACCAGAGTGTCTTCTTGTAAGTTTTGACGTAGTGTCCCTTTTCACCAACATCCCTATCGACGAAGCCTTGGATATCATAATAGAAAAATACAAACCACCTCAACACCTTGTAGACTTAACAAGGCACTGTCTGATGAACACCTATTTTGTTTATGAGAACCAACGATACAAACAAGTGGAAGGAGCTCCAATGGGATCGCCACTCTCACCAGTTATAGCGAACCTTTTTATGGAGAACTTTGAGGAGTTGGCACTAAGAACAACAACTCTTAAACCCAGTTTGTGGTTGCGATATGTGGATGATACATTTGTGATTTGGCTTCATGGGAGGGAACACCTCAATACTTTTTTGGATCACGTTAATGGCATCCATCACAAAATAAAATTTACCATGGAGGTTGAAGCCAACAATCAACTGTCATTCCTTGATGTTCTCATAAATAGGAAGCAAGATGGAACCCTTGGCCATACGGTATATAGGAAAGCAACTCACACCAACAGATACCTTCATGCTAATTCTCATCACCACCCAGCCCAACTACAAGCCGTCGTCAAGACTTTAGTAACCAGATCACAAAGGCTAGCTGACCAGGATAACATCAAACAGGAAATGGACAGATTAAAAACAGCTCTGAGACAAAACGGATTTACAGACCGATATATACAAAAAGCCCTAAAGTCAAAACGAGACAAACAGACGAGGAGCATGAGACACCAATAACCAAGGCTTATTTACCGTATGTCAAGGGGACCACGGACAGTATTGCAAGAATTCTACGGAGACACAATATCGATACTATTTTCAATACAGACAGAAAAATAAGCACGGTCTTGAGGACTCCGAAGCCGAGGATCCCTTTACAACAACAGGGAGTGTACGAGATTCCATGTGCAGACTGTCATAAACCTATGTGGGGCAAACTAATAGAAGAAATCAAGCTAGACGTGATGAACACCAGAATGCTGTAAGAAAGCAGGAAAAAACAA
The DNA here is from genome assembly GCA_034190945.1 of Octodonta nipae. Classification (NCBI taxonomy): domain Eukaryota; kingdom Metazoa; phylum Arthropoda; class Insecta; order Coleoptera; family Chrysomelidae; genus Octodonta; species Octodonta nipae. The sequence continues at coordinate 52,558,675 of CM067224.1, forward strand.
CATCCATTGCGGAACACGCCACCACGATGTCACACCGAATAGACTTTGAGAACACCAGAGTACTGGCAAATATAGAACACCCGAAATCAAGACTCGTACGAGATGCAATGTAAATAGCGAAGAGACCTCACAGTCTAAACGCACGCAATGAAATTCAGAACTTATCGAATTGTTGGAAAATCCTATTAAACACCGTACCGGCCCGTACCCGTCCAATAAGAACTCAACCGGAAATAACAAATCAGCAAGATGGAGCCGTGCCCACTGAGCGCCAAGGGCCAATCACACGCAGCCGTTCACGGTATCAACCGATAGGCGCCGAGCCTCGACTATATAACAGCGCGCTCGCTTCAGAAAATCTTAGTATTCGAGTAACTAGAAGCGAAAGCAGAACGCTACGAGAATTATGCGAACCGACCTGAAGAGGGCAGATGTGACTCTGCCGAAATGTCGTCATTTTACCATCGATCCCGGCAGGGATCAGTTATCAACTACGGGGATGAATTCCCGGAAACCACCTAAATGTGTTAGGTGGTTTCCGGAAATTCGGTTCGCATAATTATCGTACAATTATGCAAATGGTAATATTTTAATACTTTTTACAAACATATATGACGTTGATTTATATAATAGCTCGGAAAATTAGTTAAGTTCGATTTTTCACATTTTTGTTAACAAATGAAAAACTATAAAATCAAACAAAGCTCTAGCCAACATTATTTTCAAATTCCAGGTGGAGGAAGTTGTTAGTAAAAACAATAAATTCTAACGTATCCTTCGTTAGTTCATAAAGAAGAAGTTATGAGGTTTCTTCTGAAAATAAAACGAACTATAATCCGGATAACAGCTTTCTATTCATACAATATATTAGAATTATGTTTTGCCTTTTCCAACTGAAGTGGCGAATGTTGCCTACAGAATACGAACGAGCAAAAATTATGGTTCACGGACATGCACAATAAATTTGTTTGAATGTCGAGAGTAACTGCAACACGATCATGTCCAAAACTGCAAACCGTTATTTTAGTTACGCTTTCGCTTTTTGCTTTTAGCAAACGTTAGATGTGTTACATATGGCAATTTCAACAGGTTGATAACAACATTTGGTGAAATATATGAAATTTAAGATGCAGTATACCTGTTTACTATCGAAATTCGGTTTACTTGAAGCTTGTTGACAAATCTTGGAAAGCGACTTTAGAGCAGAGGCTTGAAAAAGACCAGTACTTATTTGACAACTTTTTAAAAAGTCAATTTTTGAATATATTTTCATTACATTTGTACTGACAAAGACTACAATTAGTACAGTTGATTATCGTAAATTTTTCCATAAATCACATAGGTATTGACATTTTATTTTATTGAGATATTTAATATTGTGGGTTTTAAAATATTCCCTAAGCTTTATTAGTTTTAGTCCCGAAAAGTTTTGATCCTGGATTTTTAGGTAAAAGTTTGACCTTACTGGATAAAATGTCAAAGGGTAATTTTCTATGGCATTTTATATTTTTACAATATATTGAACTAAAGAAACAATATAATAAGAAACAGGATTATTCAGAAACAGCTTTGAAATCAAGGTAATTATGAATTAAGCCAAGCATAAAATAATGATCGGCAGTAACAACTAATGTGTATGTTGAAAAAGTGCGGTCATGAAACATTCCAAAGCGGTTTACTTCATTTTAAATTGCATGAAGCAAGAGCGTAAATACGAAATTTAAATGTAATGGCAACAAAAGTCATTAGCAAGAACTAAGAAGATAAAGCATTCTAAAAAGCACAGCAAAAAATGTTCAGCTTGAATGACTTATGTCTACCAATCTAGTTTTGTACTCTGATATCAGAACTTAATTGTAATAATGAAATATTAAACTTCTACGTCTAATTGTTGAACTCTTGTATTTAACAAAGTAAATTGTATCTCCTTTAATACTAACAGTCGCACAATATTAATTGAACACCGCTATTATTTTTCTTTATTCATTAACATCTTTTATTATTTCATTCAATATGAGTGGGGGTTAGTTATCTGGGTTATTGATCTCGGAAAAAATAAATTTCCCCTGAACATCAATGGAGCTCGACTTCAATTTACCTTGTAGTATTATTACCTTTGAACTGTTATTATTTAACAATACCGCTTGTGTCGTCACATAAGTAATAATTTTTATATTTATAATATTATTGACATGATTTTAAAAGCAAATTCATAGAATAAAAATATTTAAATACTAAAAATCTGCAAAAATCATACAGTAATGTCGGACTACACAGTTGGATGGAGTTGAAACATTTCCATAACAGAAAAGTAAACACAATAAACAATACAGATATTTTACAGAGGTTGGTTGGTAATATTGTAGTGATTTCGAACTCAGAAAATTTGTGAGGACGGGTTTCTGTAAAAGACAACCAGTAATCCGGAGCAATTTGTCGATATTGACATTACTACTCTTTGATCATTAAAACTTTTTAATAATTATCTGTTACAAATAAGAAGTGAAGTTTTTTACTTTCATCTATGAAAAATGTCCGATCAGGACTTACAAGTGCTCATTGTGAAGTTTTTTTGTAATCGTTTATTATTTTTAAGTTGACGACACCATGATTGATCCCTTTATAATAAAAGCAAAAAATAAAAAAATCATATTTTCTGCATGTTTTTTCTTTTTGTTTAAATAAAATACTTTTACAAATTGGTTGTTAAAGTGCTTTGAAATTTATTTCAAATCCAAAAATGCCTTCAGTTTTGCTACATTGTTTATAACAATAATGTGAGAGTAGTGAACAAATAATAATAATAATAGCACCATGGTATCTACCGCCTGTCGTAAGAGGCGACTAAAGGGACAGCTGTCCGCTGACCTACTACCTCGCCTTCCTCCCTTCTCCAAAACCCGCACGGGATGATCTGGTTTAAATCATTTCATCTGGGAAGTGACAACCCCACGGTTCCGAGTTACCCGGGTCACCAGGGTCAATTGGTGACACCACCCATGAAAATGGAGCTACGGAGTAGATGCCTCGGAAAAGAGCCGCTGCCTGGGAATCGCCAGGGCATGTCTGGAGCCGGCGCTGGATATGACAGCATGCGGGACGTCGGTGGCAGGGTGCTGAGGAGGCGGGCCCCTGCCGTCCAAAGAGCTACAGCCCAAGAACCAGAAGAACTACAACAGCACTCACCAATTCAGTCACAACAACAACGTGACCATCACCAACGGAGTCAAACGAGAACTCCACCTGCAGAAAGTATTGCGCAGGATGAACAGCCAGCGCTCACTCAAGCGGGACTGAAAAGGTGGCGCATGAAATGGACTAGCGCCATGAATGAATTTATAATACGCACGTTTTACAGAATTACGAACCTTGGCTAGGATAAGACTGGATATAGCCAAATACTTCTGTCGTGAGTACCCACAGCTTCAAGTTACCGAAAAGAGAGTGGCAGATCAATATCGTGTCATCTTGAAAAATAGCCTCATTTCGCCTGAAAAACTGGACACAATAAAGAGCGAAGTGGAGCGCGAACTATTTGGTTGAAATACAATTGATCCAGAGCCTGAAACACCTTTGACTCAAAGAGCGGACGAGACTCAAGAACTTCAACAAAAACAGCCAACCAACGCTGACCTGCTTGAGAAGATCCAAGCAGAATGGAAGGACCTCTTATAGAGTATAGTGGAACAGATCCACTGACTAGACCAACTCTTCCCAAACTAAGATCTATGAACAAATTTATCTTGCCAAACTATGTTTTAGGTGCTAATACGTTAGAGTCGCTACACACAATCATCTACTGTGCTGCAACTTCCATCTGCAGAACAACTGGGGACGCAATAAGACCAAAGCAAGACCCTCCCCAATTTAGACAAACACCTCGAATACCACTTTGGCAAAGAAGTCTTGAAGGGAAAATCAATTCTCTTCGGAAAGACGTTGAATGACTGACCGAGTACCAACGAATGGTCAGGAACAAAAGAATAGAAAGACTTGTCAAGACTATCATGGACAATAACCGAATACACTCCCAGTGGGATGGAGAAAACATCACATCTCAGCAGTGTCTGGACAGTCTACGACAAAAGCTCTCCGTCTACACAAGGCGATTGAGAAGGTACAAAACCAGTAACCAACGGAAACTAGACCACACACTTTACCGACAATCAAAAAAAGGGTTTTATAGAAAACTTAACAACATCAATAATAATGAAATCCCTAGTTACCCCAGTAAAACAGAGATCGAGGATTACTGGAAAACACAGCTTTCCACAACAATCTCCTTCAACTCCAGAGCCAGCTGGATTAATGAGGAGGAGGCTGCATTTCAGAACTGTGATGGCATGCAACACCAACCATTTACAACGGAAGACACATCCAACATAATGAAGCACCTCCATAACTGGAAAGCACCAGGACCAGATGGTGTGCAATATTACTGGATAAAGAAACTGTACGCAACCCACGAAAGACTAAAAGCCCTTGTAAATGACATAATTACCCACCCACACAGGATGCCTAGTTTTCTTACGCATGGTGCTACATACCTCTTACCAAAGGACAACCTATGTACACAGGACCCAGCAAAGTATCGACCAATCACTTGCCTTCCAACCTTATACAAACTCATAACATCGTGCATTAATCATCGCATTTTCAAACATTGTGAGCTGAACAACATAAAAACTCAACAACAAAAGGGATGCGCGAAAAATTCGATGGGCTGCAAAGAACAACTGATAATTGATTCCGTTGTCTGCAATCAAGCTCACGCCAAACGACGAAATCTCTACATGGCATATGTGGACTACAAAAAGGCCTTCGATTCAGTTCCACATGATTGGCTCATTAAGGTACTGAAATTCTATAAAGTAAATGATTGTATTATTAACTTCTTAGAATGTGCCATGTCCACCTGACAAACCAAAATCTCACTGAATGACTAATTTTGGGTTCAGTCTCAAACACAACAACGTACAAGCATTGAAACTAAACCATTTGTTATACATGGACGACTTAAAGTTGATGGCAGCTACGAAACAACAGCTGCATGATATGCTTAAAATAGTAGAAGGGTTCTCTAGTGACATCCATATGAAATTTGGCCTAGACAAATGCCGAATTATTAATATAGTTAAAGGCAAAATACAGCAGGGGCACTCCGAAATGGGAGATGGCATCTCAATTGAATCTATGGTGGAAGGTCATACTTATAAATATCTTGGAATAAAGCTGGCTCAACGGATTGATCACTTGACCATGAAAAAGGACCTAAGAGCAGAGTTTTATAGAAGAGTAAGACGACTGTTGAAAACCAAACTAAACAGTAAAAATCTGTTTCAGGCTATTAACACCTATGCATGTTCAGTGCTCAGTTACTCTTTCGGTATAGTTAATTGGTGCAAGACTGACATTGAACAATTATAACGAAAAGTTCGAGTTTTACTAACAAAAGCTCAAAATCACCATCCAAAGAGCTCTGTCGAACGTACAACTTTGCCACGGTGTGAAGGAGGAAGAGGATTGGCAGACCTAAGCAAACTATTAGATCAACAAATTTCGATTTTGCGTTGTCATATCCAGAAACTCGCAGAATTTTCTGATCTACACAAAGTTATGTGCCAGGTTAATGACTCAACACCACTGCGACTGACACAACAACACGTCCAATTACACCACCAGACCACTGATCAGAAACTGCTGAAATGGAAAGAGAAGCCCCTTCATAGAAGACATATAAATGATGTCAACCAAGATTATGCCGACAGCGCAGCGTCGAACTACTGGTTGATCTCTGGTCATATGTTTCCTGAAACGGAAGGCTTTATATTGGCAATCCAAGATCAAGTAATTCCAACTAAGAACTATCTAAAGTTCATCGTTAAAGACCCTTCTATTAACAACGACAGATGCAGGTACGGTTGCCAAACATCTGAATCAATCCAGCATATCACAGGAGGTTGTCAAGCGTTCGCTGCAACTGAATACAAAGAACGACACGATGCTGTGGCAAAAATACTGCACCAGGAACTAGCACTAAAACATGAACTATCACAGTCGGTTAGATTACCATACTATAAATACAAACCAGAATCTATTTTAGAAAATAACAAATAAAAAGCTGTACTGGGACCGCACGATACTGACTGATCGGACTGTTGCTCACAATAGACCAGATATAATTTTGGTAGATAAAGTCGCTAGGAAAACAACTTTAATTGACATAGCAACATAGCAATTCCTAACAACAATAGTACAAATATAAAGCAGGCTAAGAACATAACCAAATATAGGGATTTGGAATTTCAAATAAAGACTCAGTGGGACATGAACAACACACGAACTGTCCCAATTGTTATGTCAACGACAGGACTAGTCCCAAAACATCTATTAAACATTTTAAAATATCTCGGTCTGGACGAACATCTTTACCAACAAATGCAAAAAGCCGTCCTTTTAGGAACAGCCCGGACGGTCAGGAAATTCATGGGACACTGCCGCCACGACTCCAACCACGGGCCTGAGAACCTGGCAAGGGCTCCCACAGAGCTGAGCCCTTTTGATATCTAAGATATCTGGGGTTTAGTGAATTTTACATACCATACCATACATTGTATGGTCAAGTCGGGAACATAAACGCTCTTATTACTTTTGTGATTATCGGAACGTACTATTTATTAAAATATGTGAGTATTATCGAACTCATACCAAAAATCTATAGGATTCGCTAATTGAAAACATGAAATACAGGAATCACCTCATTGTAAAAGCAATTTAATAAAAGCCAAACTCAACGGTCACGCTTCAACAAATTCTTAAAGCAATTTGGTGCACCTATTGCAGAACAAATCGTGAATGGTATGGCACGCGTTCTTTTCAGTCGCCACAATTTTTAGAGCATTGTAAAAAAATCGTGACTACTCCAAGGTCAAAGTAATATCTGTTACATTTTAATATCCATTGTCTTTTCTTCTGAAAATTTTGATTTCATTGATTGTTTTGTTTAATACCTAAATTTTATGTGCATAAATGTTTCACAATTTTCCCTAACGACTTTATAATAATTACCCATTATCCAGTCGTTAGGCAGTTTGGGTTGGACCATACGAACCGGACTTTCCTAGGGGCATCGTCCTTGGGCAAGCTGTAATTTCTCGGTTTACCACAACGAGTTGTTTGTCTAGCGGGGAATTTCATATAACTCAAACGGAAAAAATACCGATTGTACAAAAAAAAAATTATAATTTCGGCAACCTTTTCCAATTACTTACCCGCTTATATTTAAGCGATTCTATTAAATAATCAACAATAGCTACCAAATAAATAGAATAGTAGGTACTTTACTGGAAAAGCGTAAGATGTTATTGATATCGAATTATTCCTTACATATTCATTTCTCATTCCTTCCGATCTTCGCTGTTTTAGACTAGTTTATCAGAAACAGAAAGGCAATATTCCGATTACATTTTAACCATATCATATGATAAACTGTACTTTAAATAGAAAAAAAACATCAATAATTTCCTTTAACTTAAATATGACTTACCAATATAACAAACTGAAAGTACTTAATGAGAATATTCATCTACAGGAAGCAAATGAAGGGGGAATGTAGTAAATATCGGGATGTGACATGTGATATGTACAAGTTAGTAGTAAACATAATCAAAAATCAACTGGAAAAATATCAAGGACGTAGAAGACTACAAAATGGATTCAGGCACTAGCGGATCCAGGGGGAAGCTAAGCTGAAGGTCCCCCCGTTGGGGGGTTCAGCCCCTTAACCCCCCCAATCATCTGAGTGGTATGCCTTTTTAGTGTTTATTGTGCTAAAATCAACCTTCAGTGACGCCAATCCTGGATCCGACCCTGGATTCAGGGTGAATACTTGAGATAGACAGCAACGCTTTTCCACATGGGAATACTATTGAGATGCAGGGGAGTGAAAAGACCAAAAACTGGTTCGAAGAAATGTAAAGAGATCTGAAGAAATGACAGTTTGGACTGACAGCCTATATAAGTCGATAAAAAAGAGCGCTTAATTTCGTGTTAGTAGCTAATAAAGAAAACAAGTTAGTTGCAGCTCAATTTAACTGTTGGCCTGTTTAATTTACAAGAATAGCACGGAAGTGGCTACTAGTGCACTTGACGTATAAATAGTACGGAAGTGACTTCGATAAAATCTGCCACGTGTAGTGGCTACTACACCAACTACCGAATAAGTATAGTGGTAGTGGCGACTAGTCCCCCTGACGTGTAAATAGCACGGGAATGACTCCTGAGACATTGCCGTGTAGTGTGGTAGAGGCTACTAGGCAAATGACGTGCAAATATCTCGGAACTGGCTACGAGAACAACGGCCGTGTAAATAGCGTGGTAGTAGGTACTAGTCTCTTAGATGTGTAAATAGCACGAAAGTGGCAACTAACCCAACCGACGTGTAAATAGCATAGAACTTGGTGTTTACTAGTTTCATTTACATGTAAATGGTATGGGAGTGCAGGACTGACTACTAGACCTCCTGCCGAGTAAATAGGATGGTAGTGGCTACTTACTCATTTGACGTGTCAATAGTAAGGAAGTGGCCATGAGACTCCCTGCCGTATAAATAGCGTGGTAGTGCCTACTAGTCCAATTGACGTGCGGGGTAGCATGGAGTGCATACGAGACCATTTGCCATGTAAATAGCGTGGTAGTGGCTATAGTAGTAATGAAGTGTAAATAGTAAGGGAGTGGAATCGAGACATTTTACCGTGTAAACGGCGTGGTAGTGGCTACTAATTCATCTGACGTGTAAATAGTGTAGGAGTGGTTACGAGACTCACAGCCGTGTAAATAGCATAGTAGTGGCTACTAGTCCAACCGACGTGTAAATATTAAGAGTGCCTAGGAGACCATTTGCCGTTTAAATAGCGTTGTAGTGCCAACTAGTCCAACTAACGTGTAAATAATACGGGAGTGGGTACGAGACCAACTGCTGTGTAAATGGCGTGAGTGGGTACTAATCCAATTGACGTGTAAATAGCGTGGCAGTGGCTACTAGTCCAATGGACGTGGAAATAGCCGGGAGTGGCTACGAGACCAAACGCCGTGTAAATGCGTGGAGGTGACTACTAGTCCATTTGTGTAAATAGCAAGGAACTGGCTATGAAACTAATGTATCTATGAAGTACAAGACAACAAAAAGGATTGATATCAGAATAATTGAGATACAATTCAAGGATGCTCTAAATAGGAATATTGCTGAGATGCAAGGGAGTGTAAAGAAGAAAAACTGGTTCGAAGAAATATTGAGAGATCTGAAGAAATGCGAGTTAGGGACTGTCAGCCTATATACGTCGATAAAAAAAGAACACCTAATTTCGTGTTAGGAGCTAATAAAGAAAATACAAGTTATTTCTAACTCACATTTTAACTGATTATGACAAGGTATGTTTAATTTACAAGAATTTTAGCTATTCAAAAATATATAAAATGTATAAAGAGTTTTTTCCTGATTATTATTGAGGTCTAGTGTGCAATATATGTCACATTTTAATGGCATGCAACAAAAAATAGATACACCAAATTTCTTCCGACACGTATAAGTTATATTAATACCACAATAAACAAATAAAAAGGTAACTCAGCACCAAACCGCTACGCCTTATGGTTTCACACCCATTTTATATTTTTTTTGGACTGAATACCGAATTAAATATCGATTTGTCAAATTATATTGTGTCTAAAAACATCTACACTAATGAATAACTTAACAGATCTGAAAGGATAATTTTATGGCTGTCTCTAATTGATTTGTAGTTTATTTGAACAGGATGTGAGCCTAATTAAATCTGGTTAGTTTCACAACATTCAGGACCGACCGGCACGCAATAAAATATCGCTATGAATTTTTGAAAATTTTTTGATTTTGTAGAAAGAAAGTAAACCAATGCTAACTTTCAGATCTAAAATGTGTTATCTCGAATGGCTATGAGAATGTTTAATTTAAAAAATATCGTTTTTTAAAGAAATTGTTGATTGAATATTTTTTATTAAGATTTAACGTTTGTCAATTGTATGACAAAAGAATACTGTAATTATTTACCAATTAAATTTTAAGCTACATAATCTGTCAAACGTAGACTGTAAATGGAAAATTTAATCAATTTGTCAAAAACCTTTTAACGATAAAACCGTATACACTACAAAAACAAACACGGTGAAGAGGAATGAATGCCTTCAAACGCAGTAAAGGACAATGAGAACAGCTCAAAAATAGTATTTACTAAAATCGATAACAAAAAACCATCAGAAATTGATGGAATTGATCTTTACACCATTTGTAATGTGCAGGCGCGTTTGGCATGTTAAAAAGGCGGGAATATAAAAGTATCGAGCACTTGTCACAATTATGCATAGGAAACTAGAATAAATACCCTTATTATCAATGAAGTTCACTGAAATATTAATAAATAAATATTAATAAATATTATTATTAAATAATATTAATTTGTGGAGCTTCATTTGTAATCTTTCAATTCAACCAAATAACTTCATTAAATTAAAATAGTGGTTAAAGTGATATTTTCGTCCAGAAGGCGAAAATAAGGCTGATGTATTTGACAGATTAGGACAAAAATGATACTCATATTAGATTTAAAGTAATTAATATACTGATAATTAATTTATTATTACTATAGTTGTATCAGTCATCGTCTTTTTATTACAATTTGTGATTTAAATTACGTTGGCTATTCATCTTTCGACTGACAGATATATGAAAGTTAATTTATAAGATTTTCACGAAATCTGTACAAAAATTGTATGTAGTATTACTGAAGGCTGTACAGTTGGTACAAATAAAATATAAAATTCACTATACCTACAAATATTTATTTAAACTCAATTCGCATCCTTATGTCTGCTCACGGTACATTATGTACAACTGAATTTGAAAAAGTAATACTCGTTTTATTTAATGTTATATCTTTATTATTGTCTTAAAAACACATACACATAAACACATATATGTATGAATTACATGTAATCGACTATCACTTAGTTCACATCTCTAACTCATAAATCACATTTAGCACATTTTAGATAAACTTTGAACTGTTTATTCTTTTCGTTGATCTAATAAGCTTTTGACGAGGCTTAGAAAACTAATAAAGTTAAATAAATTCTCCAAAAATGATTTACTGTACATATGGCTCCCACATATTCCATGGCATTAATGCTTTTTGCTCCATTCTTTATTGATAAAATGTTAATTAAAATCATTATACTGATAGTTCACTTTAAGTTTATAACTATTAAAACTTTACTACTAATAGTAAATTAGTAAATTACATTGAAAATATTGTATTTACGTTATAAACAAATATAAAGGGCGTTGACGCATGCGCATAATTTTTTTTCAATTATGTAAAGGTCTATTACCCATATTGGAGTTAAATCGGCCAACAAGACGGTCCCAGAATCAATTTTAGGTATTTAAAACGAATAAAGGACAACTAACCATGTATATAATACACGATAGGACGGCTTTCACATATATTGTCTCATCATAGAAATATTTTGTCACGATCGGGCGTCAGATAATTGGGTTCGAGGCAATTGGTGGTATGGCACATTATTTAGATCAGGGCTTCTTAAACTGTGGGTCGCGACCCCCCTGGGGGTCGCGAGACTACTGAAAGGGGGTCGCAAAGATCTGATACTTTTCAATCATTATAAATAAAATTTTAAAATCAACGTTTCCAATTATATATATATATATATATATATATATATATATGGTTGATGAGTTATTCCGGTGTACATCCGTTCGTCTGTATTCGTTTGAAACATCACTTGACGTTTCGCCAAAATCATATTTGGCTTTCTCAAAAGATACTAAGTAACTGAAGAATTTCTTGTTCTTGATCTTAATTTATACCTGCCCTGTGAGCCCTCATTAGTACTTAATCTCTCAGGTACTTTATCTTGTTTATTAGGTTGGGTTAACTGATGGTCAATTAAAGTGCAATTACGGTGTTTATGGCTTTTGTCGGTAATTTGGGTAATCCGATTATTTGGGTTTATTGCTGGTTTTGTTGTATTGTTATTTTGATATGGGATTACTGCTTTCCAAAATGGTGATAATTTTAAAGCTTCGTCTCTCTTGTTTATGGTATCTCGGGTTTCAATTTCAATCGCTTCTCGTATTGTTCTGATTTTGTAGTTTTCGACATTTGCGATTTCTTTACAAGTATTAAACTCTATTTTATGCCCTGTTTCTTGTTCGTGTCTGAATAAAGTAGAGGTGGTCTGTTTGTTCTTTATGTATAGTTTGTGTTCGTCTCGACGGGCGGATATTCGCCTGTTTGTTTGGCCGACGTATAACTTGGAACAGTCTCCACATGAAATGCTGTAAACTCCATGGTTCTCTAAAGGCATTTTATCCTTTGGGTTCCCTAGCAATTTTCTGATTGTTGTTTGGGGTTTGTATGTAGTTCGAATTTTGTGTTTACTCAGAAACCTCCCTATTCTGTCCGTTGTACCTCTAATGTATGGTAAACTTACATGGGCTACATAGTCTTGTTCATCATTTTGTTTCTTTTTCTCATCCTGTTGTTTGTTTATTGCTTTTCTGATGGTGTGGTTATTGTAGCCATTTTTTCTAAGGATAGTTTTCATGAAAGCTAGTTCTTCTTTCTAGTTTGCTGGTCTGTGAGACGTACCGATCGTGCTATAAGGGTGTTTGCTACTCCTTGGATCTGTGCTGGATGATGGTGTGAATTGCCGTGTAAATATCTATTGGTGTGTGTTGCTTTTCTGAAGACGGTGTGCTGGAAACTTAGGTTGTTTCTTGCACACCGTCTTCAGAAAAGCAACACACACCAATAGATATTTACACGGCAATTCACACCATCATCCAGCACAGATCCAAGGAGTAGCAAACACCCTTATAGCACGATCGGTACGTCTCACAGACCAGCAAACTAGAAAAGAAGAACTAGCTTTCATGAAAACTATCCTTAGAAAAAATGGCTACAATAACCACACCATCAGAAAAGCAATAAACAAACAACAGGATGAGAAAAAGAAACAAAATGATGAACAAGACTATGTAGCCCATGTAAGTTTACCATACATTAGAGGTACAACGGACAGAATAGGGAGGTTTCTGAGTAAACACAAAATTCGAACTACATACAAACCCCAAACAACAATCAGAAAATTGCTAGGGAACCCAAAGGATAAAATGCCTTTAGAGAACCATGGAGTTTACAGCATTTCATGTGGAGACTGTTCCAAGTTATACGTCGGCCAAACAAACAGGCGAATATCCGCCCGTCGAGACGAACACAAACTATACATAAAGAACAAACAGACCACCTCTACTTTATTCAGACACGAACAAGAAACAGGGCATAAAATAGAGTTTAATACTTGTAAAGAAATCGCAAATGTCGAAAACTACAAAATCAGAACAATACGAGAAGCGATTGAAATTGAAACCCGAGATACCATAAACAAGAGAGACGAAGCTTTAAAATTATCACCATTTTGGAAAGCAGTAATCCCATATCAAAATAACAATACAACAAAACCAGCAATAAACCCAAATAATCGGATTACCCAAATTACCGACAAAAGCCATAAACACCGTAATTGCACTTTAATTGACCATCAGTTAACCCAACCTAATAAACAAGATAAAGTACCTGAGAGATTAAGTACTAATGAGGGCTCACAGGGCAGGTATAAATTGAGATCAAGAACAAGAAATTCTTCAGTTACTTAGTATCTTTTGAGAAAGCCAAATATGATTTTGGCGAAACGTCAAGTGATGTTTCAAACGAATACAGACGAACGGATGTACACCGGAATAACTCATCAACCACATATTTCCATCCGTGAAACAGTATACACAAACATATATATATATAGATAGATAGATAGATAGATATTCCTTTATTTATACTACAAAGCCAAGTTTGGCATAGTACAATGTCACAGAGTACAAAACAGAATTACACAGTTACATATTTCAAATAAATACAGATTTTTTTTACCTCAGTCTTACCCTGTCTGGATCACTAAAGAATTCATTTGTTGAATAAAAGGCCTTATCGATTAAATAATTTGTTAAATTTTTTTTAATTTTGGCTTGAGGCAGGTTTCGAATACATTCAGGCACACTATTAAATATTTTTGTAGCCATATATGTCACATTTTTTGAATATAACTGAAATTATATTTTTGTGGGATCAAAATAGACCTATGTCTTGTTTCATTGCTATGACTCAACACATCTCCTTCAAAAAGATCCTTATGTTTATGGACAAACATAAAGCAGTCAATAATGTACATACTAGTTAACGTCATGATTTTATTACTTATGAACACAGGCTTACAGCTATCTCTTTTTTTCATTTGAAACATACTTCTGATACATCTTTTCTGAAGTAAAAATACTCTCTCAACTTCGGTAGAGTTACCCCAGAAAATTAGTCCATATCTTATTTTTGATTGGATATATGCATGATATGCTGACAGTGCTGCTTCACGGCTAATATTCTGAGCTACAGTTCTTAGTGCATAGCAATATTTAGATATACTGAGCCACACTCCCGACATGCGCCCTCCAGTCCAGCCTTTTATCAATATTTAGCCCCAAAAAAGAAACTTGTCCTGAAGGCTGAATATCTGTATTTCTATACGAAAAAGTGAAAGTGTGGTCTTTTCGGTTACCAAATAAAATACATTGTGTCTTTGACATATTTAACAAAAGGTCATGGGCCGAGAAGTAAATGTCTAGAGTGTGGCACGCCCTTTGCACACTTGTCAGAAGTCTATCCGAGTCTTCTTCACTATATATTAATGTTGTATCGTCTGCATACAGAACTGTGAATTCATCAGTTATATTGGTAAGTTCATTAGTATAAATGGTGTATAATAGGGGCCCTAAAATCGAGCCCTGGGGGACACCTCTCGTAATACAAATTTTGGTTGAGATTATCTGTCTACCATACAAGTCATATTCAAAAACCTGTTGAGTGCGATTACTTAAATATGAGTTTAATAGATGGAAAGCGTTTCCTCTAATGCCATGACTCTCTAATTGTTTACAAAGTGTTAGATGATTCACACTGTCAAAAGCTTTTGGCAGGTCCATACACATATCTAAGGTAAGTTTTTTACTATTTAAAGAATCTATAATTTTATCAATAGCCTGATATATCGCTCGTATGGTTGACTTTCCACTGCGAAATCCATTCTGATTATTCTCTATTAACGAATGCTTTTCTAAAAAATTAATTAACCTACTATAAATTGCTGTTTCAAAAATTTTATTGATATTTGAGAGTATAGATATGGGCCGGTAATTTTTTTCTTCATCTACTTCTCCAGTTTTATATATTGCCTTAACTAGTGCATTCTTGAGAGAGTCAGGGTATATACCCGTTTTAAAACAGAGATTTATTATGTGGCACAAAGGTCTTGCCATAGAGTCTGCCGTTTCTTTAATAATTACAACCGGTATATTATCATCCCCTACTGTTTTTTTGTTTTTTAAACTTTTTATTATTCTACATACCTCTACACAATCTGCTGGCCTTAGGTACACTGAATTTAGAGATGTCTTTGTTGGAAAAATATTTTCTGTATACTTATTTACATTTGGGCACGCATTTATAAAATAATGATTTAATTTATTAACTGTTTTTGATGAGTTGTCATATTTTTTTGAGAAATTATCAAGAGTTGTCATTTTATTATTGTTATTATCTGTAATCTTTTTTACCAGATTCCATGTGGCCTTTATTTTATTTTCAGCACTATTTATAAACTGTTCGTCTGACATATTTTTAGCATTCCTTATAACCAATTTTAAAACTCTACAGTATTTTTTAAAAAACTCTACTGATACTTTACCCTTGATTTTTTTCTGGTATAGTTCACGCTTATGTTTAGATGAGATTTTAATGCCTTGTGTTATCCAATAATTCGATTTTTTGTTTTGACGACATTTTTTCACTGGGAAAATACTTTTAAAGAGATTAGTCACTAAATTTATAAACACGGAATATGCTTCATTAACGGTAGTTGCATTATAAACCGATGTCCAATCCATTGTATCAATCTCCTGTTTAAAGCACCGAATTTTATTTTTAGAGTATACTCTTTTAAAAGCAAAATTTTCTCTTGTGTTTGATTCATTTAGTCCTTTTATAGTAATGACTTGCGCATGGTGATCAGAAAGGGCTGTATTAAGTACATAGCTTGAAATATTATTTTCCCAATTGCAAAATATGTTATCTAGTAAAGAAGAAGTAAACTGCGTTTCGCGTGTAGCATTAAATATACATTGACTTAAGTTATAGGTATTGAAAAGATCTAGTATTTGTTTGACCGACTTACTGGGTTGAAAAAAGTTTATGTTAAAATCTCCTGCTAAAATTACTTTATACCTAGGGTATCGAATATTCTATTACCTCCTCCAGCCGTTCAAAAAAAAATTCATAGGGCGCAATTCCTGGTCGATACAGACAGAGCACAAACATTTTCAGATTTTCTTCAAACACAGCTGAAAACTCAATAACACTTTCAATACTCATATCACATATAGTCTTATCACTTCTAAACATGCTATTTTCTTTACAATAGATGCAGACACCTCCATGTTTCATTTCCCTTCTTGCATAAAAAGACACCAAACTGTACCCTTTAATCTTAATGAATGGAGCTTCCTCTTCATATAACCAGTGTTCACTGAATAGGAGTACTTGAGGCTTGCACTCTAATTCATTTAAGAGACATTCAATTTCTAGAGTCTTGCTCCTCAATGATTGAATGTTTTGATGTATAATTGTAAATTTATGATGATTATTGGTTGTTTGACAAGTTTATGGTTTTTGTTTGCTATATTTCTGTACATTTATTATAATTAAGCCTCTCTTTTTGCCAACTAACTTGCCTTTTATAACTTGGGCACTCCAGATCAAAAACGTTATGGTCATATTTAATTCCCTCAAGTTTTAAAACAGTAGCTGCGTGCTTACAGTTAGTACATTCGAACTGCTGGCTTTTACATTCCTCTTTTTTGTGGTTTAAGTTGCACAATGGACACACTACAGATGCTCTACAATTTTCAGTCCGATGTCCATACCGCCAACATTTGAAGCATCTTAAAATACTGACAAACTCGAAAAACTTATATGAACTCCATCCTATATATACTTTGTTCTTATTTTTATTTAAATAATTGAATTGCTCAGGTGTTAGTTCCATTATTAAATGACATTGAGATTTATTTTTCCTACTTTGAACTTTACGTACTATTTTTGTGTTGCCTACAAGACAGTCCGGAAAGTTTTGCTTTCCAAATTTTTTTACAAACTCGTCTTCCTCTCCTGCCTCGCTAATGTTGACATTAATAATTTTAATTTTAGGTGCTGAAAATTTTCCTAGAGTGACTTCGTATTTATCTCCCAGTTCATTTTTCGCTTGAGTTTTTAAAACCTCTCTGTCCTGTTCATCCTCACAGTGTATAACAACACGACCTTGCGATACTTCTTTTATTTTTTTAACTGATACTGAAGGAATCACTTTTTGTGTCAATTCTGTTTTTGTCTTCTTACTATCTTGATTGGCATTTTTAGGTTTGATGATTAATGGTTCTACTTTATTTTTTTCATTTGTAACTGCACTCGCATAGGATTTTATGATTGGCACATTTCCACTTTCAATTAAATTAATTAACTTCTCCGTTTTTTTAATAACTTCTTCCACTTTCACTGTATGGTCGTCGTTTGACGATTTGTTTAGCTTTTTTATTACTGTGGCCAAACATCCGTCACAAAACCAAAAAACGTTTTCGCATTCTTGTTTAATTTTAAACAATGTTTCTTTCACTTTGACACATCCGATGTGATACAAATGTTTGCATGAATTACATTCAATATATTTTACATGTACTATAAAATTATCGCAGCATTGAGCACAAAGACGTGTGCCCGGTGCCATGGTCGACGAACACACACACACACACACACACCCGGGGTGGTTGTTGGTCCACTACCGGGCGCCTCCCCAGGTGGCGGATAGGGGAACGCTCTCCAGCAATGGGGAGTACTGAGGATTTCCTCAGGGCAGACCAAAATCAGATAGGGGAAGGAACCCCGAAAATAAACCATTCATGGATATGGGTGATAAGGTCAACTTAATACCCCAGGTGGGTACCTCTGCAGAGGATAATCCCACCACCGGTTCCGATCGAGTGAAAGCCTCTGTGGCCGGTGCACGCTCCACGGATTCTGGGGGAGCGAATTATCACTGGTTCCGTCACATAGTGACAACAAGAAGAAAGAAACTATTAATGGTACAACATCGACCATTAAAACTAGAGCTGGCAGCAAGACACTATTCAGCCAAGTCCTCCAAAAGGCGGATAGTGGAGTTGACGTGCCCCAAAGGGCAACAAATGAGAGTGGCGCTCCAAACAAATTAGGAGCAAAGATCGATGAGCTCTTGAGGTTCATTGGGCCTAGGCACAATGTACATCATGAGATCAAGAAACTGGCAAACGCCATTAAGTCAGAATATGACAAATATCTGACGTCAACGACGCGGCTATCTCCTGTAGCGAAACCTGCTACAACACAAACATCGCCAGTAAAGGTGTCAAACACTCAGACACAAGGTGAAAAGCAAAAGGAGGTCCCAAAAGCGGCTGCCTCAAAAGCAGCCAACTCAAAACCGACTGCATCAACACCAGCGGCCCCAAAGCAGGCGGCTTCAATAAAAGTAGCCTCAGTAGCAAGGACCTCGCCACCGAAGGCCTCGCCTTCAGTAGCCCCATCAAGTAAGGCACCACCAGTTAAAACTCTTAAACCGGTGCTAGCTAGCAAGCTAAAGCCCGGTAAAGAAGGTTGCCAGAACATCGGGCAAACCACCCAGGCAACAACAAGTAGGGTGGTCAATTCAGAAGTGGAGAGAAACAATGGATTAAAATCCAAGTTTAAACCGCAGACCAAGAACCAACCTTCAAACCAGTCTACTGACTGGCAAGTGGCAAAGAGGAAAAAGGCCCCGAGGACCAATAAGCAAAAACCAGCGCCACATTGTACGCTGCTTATAAAGAAAGGCGAGAAGAGCTCCCATGCAGATATCTTGCGAGGTATCAAGAATGATCCCACCTTGCAGGATATAGGCAAAAAAGTCAATAAGATCCGACGAACAGCTAAGGGAGATCTCCTATTGTTATTCGCGAAGGCAGACGCTCAGGAGATGGAGCGCTATTGTAACGCCATCAAGAATAAGCTCCCAAGCGGGGCCACTGTACAATCTCGAATACCGCAAATCGAGATTGAAATTAAAGACCTGGATGAGATCAGTACTAAGGAAGACGTAGTAAACCTGCTCAAAGATAATATCGACGGCCTGGCAGAGATCACTGAGGAGGCAGTGAAATCACTTCGACGGGCATATAGATCAACACAAACGGCAGTTGTTTGTCTCCCAGAAGTCCAGGCCAAGAAAGCCATCGCACTTGGAAAGCTGAAACTTGCGTGGGGCACAGTACGTGTTCGCGAGAGGATCAGCCTTCGACGGGGCTTCAAATGCTGGCACTTTGGGCACAACGCCCAGGCGTGCAGAGGCAAGACTGATCGAAGCAGTTGTTGTCACAGATGCGGAGGCGCCGGTCACAATGCCTCGGCTTGTCAACAACCTGCCAAGTGCTTACTCTGCAAAGAGAAAGATAGTAGGTCAGACTGCCGGCATGTTGCGGGTAGTTGGAAATGTCCGATCTACCAACAGGCGATGAGAGCAGCACAAGCCCGTAAATGAGAGTACTGCAACTCAACCTCAATCATTGCGAAGCAGCCCAAGACCTACTGGTACAGCGGGTGCGGGAATTGGATTGCGACGTAGCCATAATCTGCGAGCAGTACAAAAACTTCGACACCCTGTCCTGGGTAAATGACACAACGGACAGAGCAGCGATATGGGCTTGCGGTAAACTCCCGTTCCAACAACTCCCAAATACCCCCGAACCATGTCTTGTGAGAGCCAAAGTGGGAGGGGTTCACTTCTATAGCTGCTATGCACCTCCTAGTGCACAGCTCGAGGAGTTCGAGTTATTCTTGGACACCTTGGCGGAGGATGTACGGAAGCGTGAATCGGTCGCCATCGCAGGTGATTTCAACGCCTGGGCAATTGACTGGGGATGCCGGGAAACGAGCGCGAGAGGACGAGCTTTCCTTGAGACCATGTCTTCGCTCAACCTGGTACTCCTCAACACAGGAGCCGTAAGCACATATCGCAAAGGCACTGCCAGCTCCATTATCGACGTGACATTCGTTAGCAGCAACCTAATTAAAGGGGGCTGTGAGTGGCGGGTCGATGAAGAGTTTACTAATAGCGACCACCAAGCTATTATTTGGGAAATCAACACCACTCCCAAACGAAGATTGTGTGTCAGTCGTGCGAGGTCACAGCCAGTCGGTTGGAACAAAAATGCTTTCGATGCTGATTCATTCGCCTTGGTTATGGAGCAGGAACCATTGTCAATAGCAACAAGCGCAGAAGCCACTGCCAAAGAGGTAATGACAAGCGTTGTCAAGTCCTGCGATGCATCCATGCCAAGGAGACGGCAGAACAACAGCCGCCCACCAGTTTACTGGTGGAACGACACGATCTCACAACACCGACGAGAGTGCCTCAAAGCACGAAGGCTGCATCAACGAGCACGGAGACGCGACAGGGTCACAACAGAAGAACTAAGGCTCGACTATGAGATCAAAAGACAACAACTACGAAGAGCCATTCTCTCAAGCAAGAGATCCTACTGGAAGGAGTTGTGTGACGAAGTTGACCAAGATCCATGGGGAAAACCGTATAAAATCGTGATGCATAAAATCAAGGCCCCCACCATGACATCAACGAACTGCCCCGAATCATTGCACCGCATTGTCACTCACTTGTTTCCTGCGAAGTCTGAGCTACCCGCTTATCCTTCGTGGCAGGTGAGGGACGAAGATATACCATCAGTGACTATGAATGAGCTGATGGGCGCGTGCAACCGGCTCCAAAACGGTAAGGCTCCCGGTCCAGATGGCATACCTAACATCGCGCTAAAATGCGCCATAGCCAATAGGCCTGACATGTTTCTACACATGTATGAGATCTGCCTAAAGCAGGGGGTTTTCCCGACTAAGTGGAAAAAGCAGAGGCTTGTGCTCCTCCCTAAAGCGGGAAAGAAACCTCCCGACGAACCATCATCATATCGTCCCCTCTGTATGTTGGACTCTGCGGGAAAACTCCTTGAAAGGATAATAGCAGATAGGCTGGAGCCCTACGTTGAGCCGAAACTTTCCACCAACCAATTCGGGTTCAGAAAGGGGAGATCAACCATCGATGCCGTGAAACTCGTTACCAACATCGCCAGAGAGGCTATCTCGGGAAAGAGATGGAGAAGAGGTGGAAAAAAGTACTGCCTAATAGCCACCCTGGATATCAAGAACGCCTTTAACTCGGCCCGCTGGGACCGCATTTTGGAGGCTCTTGCCAGGATGGAAGTTCCTCAGTACTTGCGCAGAATGGTTTCAGCGTATTTCAAGGACCGCATCTTATTGTACCAAACTGAAAATGGGCAAGTAGATTATAAGATCACAGGAGGTGTACCTCAGGGCTCTGTTCTTGGCCCCCTCTTATGGAACGTAATGTACAACGACCTGCTCCTGCTCGATCTGCCTGAGGGCGTCAGGCTAGTGGCATTCGCCGATGATGTGGCACTGATCATAGTGCGCAAGCACATAGAGGAGATACAAACAACCTTCTCATTCGCTATAGCCACAATTCAGCATTGGATGCTCTCAGCGGACTTGAGTTTAGCAGAGCAAAAGACCGAAACACTTCTTGTTAGCAGTCGAAAGGCAAGGGAAACCATCACCCTCAAAATAGGCGACACCTACATACAGTCGCAGCCCTTCATCAGCTATTTGGGGGTGCTCCTGGACACACCGCTCAACTTCAAAGAGCACATAATCGCGGCCAGCAAGAAAGCAGCTGGGGTACAGAGGGCATTATCTAGAATAATGCCGAATGTCGGAGGCCCTAGACAGATAAGAAGACAGTTACTGGCAACAGTAACTACTTCTGTTTTGTTGTACGGGGCACCGGTATGGGAGAAATCGCTCGAGCTACCATCGTACCGCCGGAAAATGAAATCAGTCCAGCGGCTCTCAGCGATTCGAGTGGCATCATCCTACCGCACTGTGTCTTACGAGGCGGTGAGTGTGATTGCCTCTACCCTGCCAATCGACATCCTGGCTGCAGAAAGGGGACGGCTTTATCGCAGAAAGTTAGAAAAAGACCAGCCGACAGGAAACAGCGATGAAAGAGCCATAAGTTTAGGGCAATGGCAGGAGAGGTGGGACAGCTCTACTAAAGGCCGGTGGACATATCGATTGATACCTAACATCAGTCGTTGGGTCAACCGCCAGCATGGGGAGGTTGGGTTCTACATCACTCAACTCCTGACTGGACATGGATGCTTTCGAGCATACCTGCACAGGTTCAGGAGGGCAAACTCCCCAAACTGCCCACACTGTACGGACGTGATAGAGGACGCGGAACACGTGTTCTTCTCCTGCCCCCGGTTTCAGGATCAACGTGCTGAAGTGGAGAGGATTCTGGAGACTAATATCGTCCCAGAACAATTAGTAGAAGCCATGCTGAAGGGCCCCCAAGCCTGGAACTTGGTATCAGATTATGCGGAGACTATCCTCAAAGAACTCCGCGATACGTTCGAGGAGTAGGCTTTAGAAGCTTTCAATGTAAGAGCAGTAAACATCTGCAATGAACCACCCTTGCGAAGTAGTATTGAGTAAGAGTGCCGCAAGGGACCATGGTTGTAGGAGAAAGAGGTTAGGGTTTTAGCGGGTATACGGTATACTGGTTTCAATGCAACGATTTACTCGTGCTTTGAAGTCATTGCATCGGGAGTCCCGCACGACGGCTAGCACGTGCTAGCTAAGTACGCAATGTATTTCCCCCCTCTTCGGATAAAAAAAAAACACACACACATACATATATATATATATATATATATATATATATATATATATATATATATATATATATATATATATATATATATATATATATATATATATATATGTGTGTGTGTGAAATGAATGGGTACGTATTCTTTAATCCTTATTTTATTTACATTGTAAAATAGTGCGATATTACATATACATCTACGGTTAATATATATTTCATTATATGGAGGAGGGGGTCGTTTAAAATTTCCTAAGCTTGAAGGGGGTCGCTATATAAAAAAGTTTAAGAAGCCCTGATTTAGATGATTCGCTTGCTGTTATACAGAGTTTATTGGCTTTCAAAAGTATTTGTACTAATTATTGTTCGAAACTATTTGATATAGTACTGGACTTCCTTGAAACCACATGCGAACAACGCCACAAATAAATCTTTACATAATAAAATGATATCCCTTATTTGGTAAATATTTAATCAAGTAATTTAAGATTGCAAAATGATGAGTGGGAACTTAATTAATACATAGCTCTGGTAGGAAGAAGATACAAGTTTCCAATTCCCTTTCACTATATGTTCATGACTTTCGATGTCTACACTGACAACTATTACTAAAATTTATATAAGTTCAAAGGAATCAACGGTTCAGCCAGTAACAGTAAACTTCCAAATATTAGTATATTTAAACATATACATTTTATAGCAAACAAGTCTAACCAGGGAAAACTATGCTATTAGAAGCTACATTAAACGAAAACACTTCTGTCAACTCTAAGAGTTTTTAACTAGCACTATAACTGGAAAAGGTATTAATATAGTAATAATAAAAATACTTCCTACTAAAAAAAGGTTAACAATGATAGTGACGGAAGCCTTGCGCACAGTTATAAACTTGATTATTTTACAATTGCATAAAACACAATCGCAAAAGTGACTTATATGGTGCCATGTTCAATGAAATTATTACCTATAAAATGTCATGATTTGATTAACCATGTGAGAACAGAAAAATCATTAAAATAATACTTTCATAAAATGGGAAAACGCTATATCATAGAAATGTGTTAAAATTGCAATATGACACGAAATCTTATGAACACTCGAGATTTAAACATTTTCACTAGTTAGTAGATGCATTGAAAAATTTGATTCTCAAGTGAAGGCGAAATTAAGAATTCGAAAAACTGAGCATTATCAAATAACAATAGATAAATTTCTAGACTTTGGAAGAAAAAAAAATATTTTGGGGTAATAGCAATAAATAGTTAGAAACAAATACCAATAAAATCTTAGAAAACATTCGATCTGTGGTAAAACAGGAAGTAATGCAAATAATGTTTTCATTATATTATTAGATTTTTGCCTTGTTTAATTTCCTGAATATTGTCATAACAATTTATTTCTCTCTACAAATTTTATAGTTAATATATAAAATTACATTTTAAATTTTATCTATAATTGTTGACAAACCATGAAAGCTATATGTTATTAACAAAACAGGTGAATTTTTGCAAATACGGATGTTATTTACAATTAAAAGTAATGTCTCATTAAAATCCTACAGGGTTACCGTTTTATTAGTAATTGCTTATCGAGAATCAATAAAAAAAACTTTCACGAACTCAATAACAATAATTTTACAATAATTCAAAGAATTTTTAAACGATTATAAAATGTTTAGTCCAATTGGGAGGGTTCTATGAATTACATGCCGTTGCAAAATTCCATATGAAAGTCTTTAAATCAAGCTGTTTGGTCTTCCTTCGTTCACGCATGAGGAATTTAAAGTTAGTTTTCATACATTTTTATGTAATATGATAATATATGATAGTCAACAACGTAATACATTTAAATTTGTGACCTATATAGTTTTAAACAATAATTTTTGCATGAATTAAATCGTTGTCCTTCCAAAATAACTTTTTAAAAACAAAATTTATTGAAAAATTATTACAAAACTTATTTCAGACTGATACAATGCAAGCGAAGGTACAAACAAGAATGATCATAATTAATATTTAATTGATATTGTCTGCAGGTGTGCGCTTTGTCGTCTCATGAAGTTCACTGCATGTAACTCCTCCCTCCTTAAGCTGCGAAAATAGAGAAATTTGTTTTCGCAGATGGGCCATCGGGGTTTTCTTCCAAATTTTCTTCGGTTTTCTTTTTGGACATTGGGCACCATGGACAGGGCTTCTTCTTCTTAATTTTCAGAAATAATATGATGGCTACTGCAATAGATAGGATTATTAGAAATGTACTGAATATTGGCAATGTATAGGTGGTCGATTTCTCTTCCTGTACGGGAATCAGCTGTTTGGCTACGTTGTTGATTTCGTATAAATTTTCGAAATCTATCTTCGTGATATTGGTGGCCTGGAAGTCTCTTGATTTTGGATTAATTTTGATTTCTAATTTGGGCAGAATTAGTGGTTTGCCTTTCTTAATTTGTTGATTGTTGATGAATTTCTTATCAGTGATGCGGACTTCGCAGTTTTCTGGTACTTTAATTAGGCTTGGAGTAGAAATATCGAAATATTGATCTGTATTGCAAATTGATAGTATTCTCTCAGTGTTCAGTGGCATGACAATTATTTCTTCTTGACTGATTTGTTCGATTATTGATTCTTGGGCGTTAACGGTTAGCAGTGGGCAGTTTTCGGATGATCCTCCATTTATCAATTGGATTGTACAATTATCTGCGGATAAATAGTGCTGCTGGCAATAGTAGATGTTGTCCAGTGCAGGGCATTCATGTTTTTCGGGGGTTGATGTCTTCTGGTTTCGAGCCAAAAATGGGTATTCGGGTATAAACATTTGGTGATTTTGGATAATCGGGAAAAGGTGATAAAATTCATAGGGTTTTGGATCGATAATTGGAACATGAATAGCAAATATTACTTTATTACCTGAAAAATGAACTTGAGTTCCTAAAATTTGATAATAAGACAAAGGATTCTCAAAATGAAGAATTTCATCAACTTTATATAATTTTTCTAAGTACTTTATCATTTCCTCTATATCTTTTACTGAGATGATTGAATTATGAAGTGTATTAAGTTTTGAAAATAGAATGGCACTTTCTAAGTTGTCTAAAAATGTAACAAGATTTTGGCAATCTAAATTTATTGAAGAAATCACACCTTGAAAGCTAATGTATTGACCGATATCTGTGATCTTTTGATCCATTGCTACTTGAAATCGATTTAGATTTTTACTAAAATTTTCTTGGTTTTGGCTCAAAGTTGTTATTGACTTATTATAATGATTTATTAGTTTTTTAAACAAGGTTGTTTGTAAATTAGTTTCTTGAATGATCGATTTTTGATTTTCTGAAAGCACTTTAATCGCGTTATCGTATCTAATACCGTCTTCAGCATCAAGATTTCCAAAAATCCATTTATTTACTTTTCCAAGAGCATTAATTAATCCTCTTTTTTGTCTAACAAAGGGGTGGAGATTTGTTAATTTCTTGTGCAAAGTTTCAATTAAATATTCTGTTCTGCTTAGGAGATTTTGAGCGAGAGCATGATAAGATATTAAATTTGTTGCTTCCACTTTTTGGAAATTATTTGAAAGTATTTTGAAGTTTTCTTCGAGTTTTGCCGTTTGCTTTACAATTTCTTCTAAATCTACGTAATGTAAAAATCTATGCTTGCTATATATGATTCTAGCGTTTCCTAATTTTAAGGGTAACAATAAGCTTTCTAAACTAGTAACGGTTATTTTATTTTCACTACTTTCTACTAGGTTAATTAGTTGAAGGACCAGGTGAAGGGTCATTATCTTCGTCTTCATTTTGAACCTGTAACAATTGTTTAGGATTATTACGTGGTTTCCTGAGGGATTGTTTATGATAAGTTCCCTTTTTTGTTTTTATGTATATGCCGTCGTCATCAAGTATTTGGGTTTTGTCGAATTTTGGTAGTTTTTTTGTCGCGGAATTTTGTTTTAACGTAAGCCGCTTTGTCTTTAAGATAAGTCGGTGGATCTTGTCGTTTAAGATTTCTTTTGGTAATTATATTTTCTCTATGCTGAGCATTTCTTTCACGGATTTTTTCATAAAGTTGTTTTGAGGCTTGTTTGTGATTTTGAACATAAGTTGATAGAATTAATTGATCATTTAGGTCAAAAGGGTTCGATGTACCTAAGTGTCCATGTATGATTTCAAAACGGGTGAGTTTCGTTACCGAATGAATGGAGTTGTTGTAAGATAAAATGGCGTGTTTCATAACTTGTTCGCTAGTTAATTCTCTATTAGTTTCTCTAATACATCTATAGTGTTCGATAAGGGTAGAATGAAATCGTTCTACTGGTGAATTAGAGTTGCTATTTTTCGCGGTGGTAAAATGTAATTCGATACGGTGTAGTTGACAAAAGTTTTCTAAGTCTTTGTTCTTAAATTCGGAACCACTATCGGACGTTATTTTGAGGGGTAGTCCATGATGGGTTATAAAGTTAAATATGCCATCTACTACTGATACTCCAGTTGTAGTTTTTAAACGGTATGCTTGTCCATAACGTGAAAATGTGTCAATAATAGTTAAGTAGGGTTCTTTGGAAATTTGGAAAACGTCTATATGAATATGTTCAAAGGGTTTTTGTCGTCGTGGGTGTTAGATTGAATTTAATGACAGGGGGATTTCGATCGTACTTGTTTTTCAAACAGGTTTCGCATTTATTAATGAAGTCTTCGATGTCTTCTGACATTTTGGGCCAATAATATTTAGTTTTTAGTGAATTTGTTACTTCATTAATACCTCTGTGTCCAGTTTTGAATACGTGATAATATTTTATTTTTTCGTTTTGAACGTCTGTTTTGATAAGGTCAGTTAAAAATTTGGGACAGTGAATTAGTTTGAATGAATAATGCCGGAATGTGTTTTGAATCACTATGGCAAAATTTTCATGGGGTAAATTTCTGTGAAAGTATGAAGCGTATGTCTGTTTTGGGTCAAAGTATTCTTTCGCTAATTTAATGATATTTTCGTTTATGAGTCTGTTCGGTAATGTAGCGTAAAGGCGGGTGTTTTCAAATATTTTCTCCCTTTTTACGATCAAATCTGGTATGTCTCCTGTTGTTATTATTATTTGATTTTTATAAGTATTTATAGGTTTATTGGAAATGGGAATTGTCAGTATTGGGTTTTCGGCTGAAGTATGAATCGTTTGAAGATCGTCTTCTTCTTCTTCCTCTTCTTCTGGATTTTTCGGGTCTAGTAAAATGTTGGAGTGTACTGTGATTTTTGATGAATTTTCTTCAGGTCCGTCTAAAATTTCTTCGATATCTTCGTTGGCTAAATTGGGTAGTTCGTTGCGTGTTTCAAGTTCTTTCGACATAATTTCGTCTAAGTCATCTAGATTCACGTCTAGGGATGCTGTTTCGATTGGGTTGAAATCAATCGATGTCGGATTTCTTGACAATGCATCTGCCGCTTGATTACTTTTTCCTTTTAGGTAATCGATGGTGAAATCAAATTCTTCCAGTTTTAGTCTCCATCTTACGAGTCTCGAATTCGGTTCTTTTAAGGAAAATAGCCATTTTAAAGGTTTGTGATCGGTAGAAATATGAAACTTACGGCCAAAAAGATACATTCTCCAGTACCTGCAAGCCCAGACTATTGACAGCAATTCTTTTTCAATAGTCGAATAATTGATTTCCGATTCACTTAATGTCCTGGACGCATAAGCTATTGGACGTTTATTTTGGGATAATATTGCACCTATAGCATATTTCGAAGCATCAGTGGTTAATTCAAAATCTTTCTCGAAGTCTGGATAGGCTAGGAGAGGTTCTGATGTTAACAGATTTTTACAAGTATTAAAACATTCCAAAAATTCTGGGGTATGTTTTACTGATTGGTCCTTTTTTAAGCAATTGGTCATTGGTTTTGTTATTTTTGCTAAGTTTTTAATGAATTTTCTATAGTATCGAAGGAGTCCTAAAAATGATTTTATATCCTTTTGTGTTTTTGGCAGTGGAAATTTTGATATTGCTTCTATTTTCCTCGGGTTCGGTTTAATACCGTCCGGTGTTACTACATGTCCAAGGAATTCAACTTCTTTTCGTAAAAACTCGCATTTGTCTAGTTGAATTTTTAATTTAGCTTCCCTTAATTTTTCAAAAACGGATTGTGAATTTTGGATGTGTTCTTGTAAGCTTGTACTGAAAATAATGATGTCATCCATATAAACCATGCAAATATTATTTTGAAGATCCTTTAAAACTTCATCCATTACACGCTGAAAGGTTGAGGGCGCGTTTTTGAGACCAAATGGCATCCTCTTGTACTCGTAGTGGCCGTTCTCTACCGTAAAGGCAGTTTTTGCTACGGAACATTCACTCATCTCTATTTGATGAAACCCAGCTGCTAAATCTAGCGTTGAAAAATACTGGCTTCGGCCTAACTTGTCCAATATGTCATTGATGTTTGGTATTGGATATCGATCATCTATGGTCTTCTCATTGATTTTTCTATAATCGACTACTAATCTCCATTTTTCTTTCCCAGAAGCATCAAGCTTCTTCGGTACAATCCAGATCGGCGATGACCATGGGCTGCTGGATGGTTGTATGATGTCTTGTTCCAATAATTCTTGAATTTGTCGTCGAACTTCGTTTTTGTGAATATAGGGGTAGCGATAAGACTTTGTATGTACTGGTACTTCGTCTGTTGTTTTAATAACGTGTTTAACTTTAGAAGTAAATGTTAGTTTGTCATTAGGTTTTAGTAAAATGTCTTTGAAATTTTTGCAGAGTTTAAAAATAGCTTCTTTCTCCTCCGAGTTCATGTGATTTGTCCTAATTAATTTTCCAAGTTCGATTTTTTGGGGATTACAATTATAAAAGTTGTTTTCGTTTACAAAATTGAAATTATGTATTTCATGAAGATCATTCTGAAATTTCGTGGCTTTTATTGGTTCTAACAGGTTTAAAGAAATATTTTTATCAGAAAAATTTTGAATTTCAATCGGAGCGTAACCGTTTTTTGCTAAAGTTAAAGTTCCGGGTATATAAAGTTCACTAAGAAACATTTCATTTATTAAAATTTCTCCGTCATTAATGTCTACGGGGATGTTCATTAAACATTGTTCCTT
The DNA here is from genome assembly GCA_034190945.1 of Octodonta nipae. Classification (NCBI taxonomy): domain Eukaryota; kingdom Metazoa; phylum Arthropoda; class Insecta; order Coleoptera; family Chrysomelidae; genus Octodonta; species Octodonta nipae. The sequence goes on from CM067224.1 coordinate 52,588,810, forward strand.
TGCTTCAATACTGAATGAAAAATTTATTTCATTGTCTTGACCTCTATATTTTAGGGGAATTTGGACGTGATTGCCTATAAGTCTTTTATTAGTTAAGTCGATGTTAAGATTCATATTTACTAAGTCGTTGAGGCCAATGACTCCATCGAAATATTCGTGAAAGTCAAATAGAAGAAAGTCTATGTAATATAAACAATTAAATTCAGGAAAAGCGGGTACATGAGATTCGTATCTGATGGTTTTGCTACCAAGGGTAGTTTTAATTGTTATGTTTGAATCAAAAATACAATTTGGAAAAAAGCGTTCTACTATCTCAGGTTTGATTATTGATTTCGAGCTACCTGTATCGATTAGTAATTTCATTTTCGGGTGATGTATTTCGATATATGGTAGTGTGTTGCTAGAAAGGGCGTTAATTTCTATAATTTCTCTCTCTTGCTCGAGGCTGGTTTGGGAAAATTATCGTCAGTCTCGGTGTTGTCATTAGTATTGGAATTTAGCATGGGGTTGTTTTCAAAGTCTGAAAATGATTTTTCAGTTTCAGGGGGATAATTATCATCATAATAATTTTCTTCATTTGAGTAATAGTAAGACATGTTTGTGTTTTCATAGTCGTATTGGTATTCAGGATAATAGTCATCATAAGGGTAGCATTGGTATAGGTCGTCATTAAAATAATCATTAGAATGTAATTCTTCGAATGTGAAATTGGGTTTTCTAGTACTCTGGAAATGATTATAATTTCTAGGTTGGAATTGGGGATATTGTGGTTGTCTATTATTTCCTGAAGAGAGTCTCGAATTAATTGACATGGGTTCTGGCTTTGGCAGATTTTGTCTATGACTCGGGTGTGGTTTGAAGACATTTATATTTTTTGGTTTCCCAAAAACTTCTTCGTTGGTGAAGAGTCGTCTTTGCGGAACGGGTCTCGGTTGTAAGTAGACTGGCTGTCTGGGAAATTCAGGTCTTTGATTAAAATTAGGGGGAATGTTCTGCATGAAACGATTTTGATTAAATTGCGGGGGATAATTATTGAAATTTCTGTTTTGGAAATTGAATTTATAGGGGTTCATTTGGTTAACCTGAAAGTTCGGTTGTGGAAATTGAGGACGTGGAATATTTTGAAAAACATTGTTATTAGGGGTAAAGTTTTTCTTTACATTATTAGAATTTCCATATAAATTTTCAAAATTTTCAAATTCTGAAACGTATGCTAGTGCATCTTCAAGACTAGTGGGTTTCTTTAAATGTAAATTATTTTTCAAAATACCGTCGCAACCTGCTATAAAGGTATTAAGGGCTGTTTTATTATAATGATTAATTTGACAAAGTTTATCGTTATTGCTAAGTGTGACGTCATTACTTATACGTTGTACAACACTGCTTCGTAGGAGTTGTAACCTACTTCCAAAATTCTGGTTAATTCCTGAACTAAGCAATCTAAATCGCGTTTATCCGAAAAACATTGTTGCAACGCATCTTTTAAATCAGGCCAGTTATTAATCTCCGTTCTATTACCTACCATGAGTTCTGCTTTGCCTACTAATTTTTCTTGAATACTTTCAAAGATATGTCTGTTTAAGTCATTATCATTATATGTGCTATATAATAATAATAAATTTTCTCACCTATTAATAAATTTATTTAAAGTATTGCTGTTACCATCGTAAGGTTTTATATTTTGTAATTTAGATTTTAATAGATCCCAATTGATGGTCGGTGTACTTCCTGTTGGTGTCATTTCGTCTGAATCTTTTTCAAAATTCAAAACGCTAAGTTTATCAGACTGATCTGAGTCTGAAGATAAACGTTCGCGAAAGCGAAGGTTTTCAAACAACGCAGATATGCCCTCTACGTTCATAAACTTAAAAGTAAACTATTCTACGATTTTTCAAAAAATTATATATTTTCTTTATTTCTCAATATCAATTCAATTCAATTTAATTATATTCAATTATATTCAATATTTCAATACAAATAATTTATTTCATCAATATTTCAAAAAATCAATTCAATTCTTAAAAATTATCTTTCCAAAAGTCCTGCGATAGGGTTAAGGAAAGGCAAGATTGGAAATTTTTGACACTTACCGGTGATTTCCAAACTCCGACTCTGTTTGACCTCCCTGTAGCGCTTGGTTTTTATTGATATCTGCCTTGAAGGACGAACTGCTTTCCTGGATAGATTACCAAGTTAGGATTCTGTCTCGAGAAAAGCTCCTTTCCTTGGATGGATTACCAAGTTAGGATTCCCTCACGAAGAGTCTTTGTGTTCTTCTGGTCGGATTGCCAAGTTAGGATTCCAACACGAGAAGATGTTCTCCTGGATGGGTACCAAAGATGGGAACTCAACACGAGAAATGTTCGATCTGCGTTTAAAGTGTTGAAACACTAAAATTAGCTTCGATTTTTTACCGCTCGATGCGATTTCGAATCAATCACACAGATCCTACTGACTGCGCCAATTAAATCGTTGTCCTTCCAAAATAACTTTTTAAAAACAAAATTTATTGAAAAATTATTACAAAACTTATTTCAGACTGATACAATGCAAGCGAAGGTACAAACAAGAATGATCATAATTAATATTTAAACGTTGAAAACAATTGCGATGAAATGAAACTTGATATTGTCTGCAGGTGTGCGCTTTGTCGTCTCATGAAGTTCACTGCATGTAACTCATGCCACTTTTTTATTAAATAAAATATGAAGCGTTCAACAATATGTTGAACTTTCATAATGGTGTCGTGTTTTGAAATTTGAAAAATTCACACTGTAATACCTCTGGTTAAACATACGCACCAGAGATATTTACCAAGCTTCCTGAATATACAGCATTCCATATAGTTAAATAATGAAAAAATAACTCAATGTAGTTGCGCCGAAGGTATTTTGTTCATAATTATAGTTGTAGGTGTTCAAAATAAAAAGATACAAAAATCAAGAATTTAAATTGACCACCATGTAATTATTCATATTATCGTTAACATTCTTTTATTAAAAATATCCAAGGTTACATTTTCAAATCATTCATTGATTTTAATTATATGGGTTGTCTAAAGATTCCAAAACCGATTCAAGACAAATATGCCAACGGTTTAATGAAAGTTTATAGAATTTTATTACATTAATTAGTAGTAAATTTGAATTATGTGAGGTATCTAATAATTTATAATAATTCTAAAAACCGGCCATTGGAAAAATTACAACCTAGTAATTCTTCAAATTTATCGATATATATCAAATACATATAGAAGTGTTCGAGAGGACATTCAATTGTGGGAAGCGCAACTGATGAAGGTTCCCTAACACGAAACAACATATATTAGTCGTTCTTGTTGCATGCATTAATATCTGATTCGACAAATCTTCACTATAAGTTATTTAATTACTATTTTCCAGATAAATAAAGCATTTATGTAGGTACATCTCTAGTTTAGCCTAATAAAATTTCACTGGCTTACTCAAACATGAAAATTACCTTTGCTTTAAATTCAAAATGTCTTCAACCGTTGAGTCCGGTTTTTCTCTTGTGTTTCAAATAATTTAGGGAATATTATTTCCCCATAAGTTTTACCAGTTCTGTGCCTATCTATTCATACCTTGATAGTTGTCTTTTGTACCATTTTTAATGTCTTTCATAAGTTTAATTTCTACATTACAAACAAATTTCACACATCCAGAGTTTATATTTCAATTAAACCTATTACTTATTCTGATTTTATATTTTGCTATATCATTTTTTTGTTTTATCAGCTTCCAGTAAATGTTTCAAGTATCGTTTTCATCTTTCCATTATTTTCTTCTCAATAAACCTGTCATTTTGGTGAAAAACAAACTTTTCCTACGATTCTTAATCTTGATATTGAATCTGGCAATGATTTATTGATGAAAAAATTTACGTTATTAGAATATTATGTTTAAATTCCCGTTTTTCTAAACAATAAAAAATCAGCCTAACTTACAATTTAATCAGTATTGTCCAATATCGACTAAACGTAGATTAAAAACTCCACAGTGGTGTTGCTAACTGCATTATAAATTCTGAAATTTTACTGATAGAACAATTATAGATTACTTGCCAGTTCATAGTAATTTCTAACAAAGAAAGAAACCTTTTCAACTAACTTTGTTTCTATTTCATTTAACATTTTCAATAGTATTTTCTGTATTTCTGTCAATTTAAAGGGCAGATAACAAAAGGTCCTCCCTAAACGCAAATAAATATTATTTAGACATTACTTTAACAGAAAACATCACCCAGTATTTCCCTCGTATGTGAATATTTTTTTTTCTAAATGTTTATTTCTCCGGATCTCAAGAGTTCGTAAGTGTAGCAAATTGGTTCTCAGGAAATCTAATTGGAGAATTCATTAAAAACAAGTTATTATATAACGAAATTGACCTTTGTCTCATTGTATACATAAATCGTAAGTGGGCTATATAAAAAATTAGTCTATATTTTATTCAGATTTCTTGTTGCGTATAGATTTTATACGAATGTACGTGAAAGATTTACTCCTTCCTCGGACGAAGTTATATAATACTTTTGAACAAGCGATACGTTGCAATAATCAGGGGAAAACCATATGACATGCCTAGAGAATAGTATATAACATGTTTTTAATATTTAATAAAAATTTTAGACCCTCCATATTTTAACTTGCCAACGAAATATATGTTTAGTAAGTTAGATAGATTTTATAATTAATGATAGGAAATACACATACAAATATACTATATACATACCAACAGTAATATACATATATTCTTATAAATACATAATTAAACCACATTGCCAATTAACATATTTCAAGGAGTCCAGAAAAATTTGATAGAAACAGTAAAATAATTCTCACATTTGACAAGTTTTTTTTCTTCTGTTATTGCATCTCATCTCTTCAATGGGCCTGAATTTAAAAGTTGAGCTAACACAACAAATCAGGACAGACTATTTTGTTACTCAACAATTTGTAAAGAATCTTGACTATCTAATCAGCGTTAGAAATTGATAATAGTTGAAATATGACAGCCTGTTTCAAAAACTGAAATTTTACGTAACGCCAGTATCCTATTTGGTAATAGTGAGTGAATAATGCAAAATATTTAGAGATCCAATATGACTGCCTGCTTCAAAATTTCTTACAATAAAAATCAATATTTGCAATTTTAGGCTATACATGCCTAAAACTATATATCCCACATCTGTATCCACACTGTTATAAAGAAAATCCAGGTGTGACTTATTTGTATTTGGAAATGCCAACTTTTCAGATCTAATTTTTCATTTATGGAAGTATTCAAATTAAGAAATAACTTAAAACTTCGTAAAGCTAAGAAGAAACAAAAAAGCAATGGGGAAATTAGAAGAGAATGTAAAATCCAGAATGTAGTGTATGTTTGGGATGCCAAAGAAAAACAGCTTAGAATAATAAAAAACGTCATATCATCTATAAGATACAGACACTACTGGACAAGATCAACACAACTAGCAGAACTCGAAAAACAAATCGAAGGATTAATTTAAGAAGTACGGACAATAATTTATAACAAATATTTTTATTATACTATTAGAAAGTGTGTTAATTAAAAAAAATATCCGCCTATTTTTACATATTTTATCATCACTCCGACACTCCTATAACTTTATTGTTTAAAACGGTTGTAGAAAAATTAATCAAACTAATACTAATGGCAATTTCAGCCAATTTAAAACAGAACGACCATTATCGAACGAGATCCCTGAGATTTAATGATTATGATATATTTATGGCGGTTATTGAGTCCAAAGAATTCGAATACAGATTACAAGGTCATTAAGACTGAACGTATTTCCGTGTACAATAAAATAGAACAGAAAAAAAAGGATGACAAACAGTTCCAGTTGAAGCAATGTTTACAATTGCTATCTGTGATCAAGTGTAATTCACGTCTACTTTCAATACATGTAGGAATGTTTTATATCGAAGGGTTTATAGATATATGTTAATAAATTTGAAGCTGATGGCATTTTTAGATTTTGCATTGTTGTGTTACAACAATTTTAAACCCGGATATGGTGGAATCACTCCACGAAAGTCTAGCAGGCCAAATATTTTTCATAACACTTCTCAGGGTGTTAACGTTCACTATAAATGTTAATTCAAATTCCCAAACTTTTTCTGTGATCATTTTATTTTATTTTATTTATTTATTTGGATTAAACGTGCTCATTTTAAAACAAAATTTTCTAAAAAACACCTTTAAAAGGGTGTAAAGGAAACAATCCAAAAACATTTTTCCTATAATTTTACAGGTGTCTCCTAGTTTTCAATAATTTTCTTTGACCACCATTCAATGTTCCTGATTTTTCATATAGCGGATAGTCTGTGTGAGCCAAAATTGCATTGAATTTGTAGACACGTTTTGAAATATTGGACGATGGAAGAAACTGAAAGTCATAAAATGTATGGTGGAAAGACAAAACAGTTGATTTTATTAGAAGTGATTCAGTTGCTGTCAGCTGCAGTATAACATTCAAAGAATTATTAAAAATCGTAATTGTAATCTACGTATATGGCAGTCTACCCCGGATTTTTCTTATATTATTCAATTTGTACAGTAATCGTACTTTGCTTTTTCGTTCAGTTAGTTGTTTATCTATTCTATAGATGCTCTTAGATAGTTGAAGTTAGTAACTTAACAATTTTAGTTAGTAACTTAGCAATTCTCCACCTAGTTCGAATATACATTCACTTTGCTCATCCTCATGTTTGTCGTTTTATCACAATTACTATTCATATAAATTTATCTTGTTCTCTTTGGTAGATTTTTCGATGCGTCATTTTCTTCTTTGTATTCACCACCAAATGCAAATGCAATGCAAATGATATTTTCTGAGTTTTGTTACATTTCCTTGTTGCAAACTAAAGCAATTTATCTTCAGAACCTCAAAGTTTCGAAGCTACCTGTCCTTCTGTTAATGCATTGTTTCTATTCTATATAATATTGTTGTAAAGTCCGTGGGTTCAATTTAAAATTATAAAACTAATATTCCTTTATAAAACCAGTAAAATCAGTCATCACTCCTACAGCTGTCGAGTCTTTTCGAGAACCATTTTTTATCTCAAAGAGATTGTTGTCGTACTGAAATGAAATAGGGTCGGCTTTGGGTAAATTTCGTAACACTATCCTTTTATATTTCCAAACAGTTTTATTTTAACTGCTACGAAAGCTTTCCATAAACCTATGTACAAAACGAAAATGCCTTCGCCTTTTCTTCATAGTTTTCAAAGTATTCATGTCATTGTAAACGTTATGTTCAGCATGCTTCTTGGTCGCCAAAATCCTAATTAAGTATAGGTTATAAATTACGTTATTTTTAATTCAGCAACATAATAGATCGATATTAATTTTCTACTTGTCGAACTTCAATTTATTTCTCTTCGATTGTATGTACCTTCAATAATAACGATAAGTATAGTTAATAACTGACTAGGGAGATACTTAAAAAGAAAGCTAAAACCAATCTACTTAAAATGAATGTCGAAATAATATTAAGTGGCCTTTGGCGAATTATTGGCAAATAATAAATGAACCCATTTGTTTATTGATGGAACAAAACAATTATAATGAAAACAATCTATTTTAGTTCAGTAAACGCTATTGCCAATATCTAATGTATCTCTTGTAGCATTAATAATGTTGTACTGTTTTTGTTGAATTTTATTATTTAAACATCATGAAACTGTATAACATTATTAGCTATATATGAAAGGTGTAGGTATCCATGTCGGTATTTGGTCGATTGAGTTTTGAGAACATTGATCTCAAAACTATTCGCACTTCTTTGATTTCTATGGTTGAATACATTTAGTGGATAGAGGTAATTTTTGGTAAATATTTTATGCTTCTACTCAAATGAAAATAATTTTCGCTACTTCAATTCGGTAATGAAACACATGTCGTGATTTAAAAAAGTAATGGTTTCTGAGATATACATTAGTTGACAAATTACATCTGCTAAGCAAACACTGCTACTTCTTACATAACATAACATATAATAATAATGACAAATAATCAGTTATAAAGAAAAAAATCTGAGAACACGACTGCCAAATATTGAAATAAAGCAAAAATATAAGTCACCTATATAAAAATTTCCCCCAAAAATGAAGAGTTTAACTGTAATTTTTGTTTCGTTCCGTATGCATGTTACGGGTTAAATAAATATAATTTTTATTTAATAAAGAGGCAGTCTTTACACATTTCATTAAAGAACGTCAGCGGCCTCATCTAAGCGGTATTTCTGAAAATGCCACATTGTTCCTTAAGATCTCTTCTATTTTGTCTAGTGTTAGATACTTTCTTTAATATTTTCCAACAATATTTTACATTTATTTCGGTTATCGATTGTGTTTAACGAGTTTATTTTATTAGTACTAGTGGTCGGCCAGTGGTCGAAATTCGACCCTATTTCATGAAATTGTGAACTTTATTGAGGTTCGTTTGTCAAAACTATTTGTCTATCAGAAATAAAGTGAAGGAGAAACTGGAGAAGACGGCGTCATGAAATCCCCCCCCCCCCTCCAAATTGTTCTGTCATATTGACAAACCTATTGAAATTAAAAAATATATATATGAGGTATTAATCAAATATATAATTTTGAAAAATGCGTGAACCCCCAGTTTTTGGTGGTTTCAATCGAGTTCTCAAAAAATATGTATGTTAACAACCTTATAAAAACTACAATCTTTAATATATTTTCTGTTGTCCACTGACTGTCAATTTGTTACACCACACCTTTGGAAGATTGTCAAATAAAGTAGTAACAAAATAATTAAATTCACAACAAAAACTTGCAGAATAATTAAAACGAAAAATCAATACTGATCTACTACATTGACTATTTTGCTACTGAACAATAAACAACGCTTAATGCTGAACTATCAAAGATGGTCTTCACATGATTTAACAGCAGGTAACGCTTTTACAGATATAATTACTCCATAGTTTGACCGTTTTCCAAGGAAAAATATCTTCAATAAAAATATATTTCGCTGTAGAATAAACATACGTACCTAACTTACCATAACAAACAAGTAAATGCATTGACTTTCTTTATATTTTAAATAGACATCGTTAAAATGTCAATGACATGTTTATTAGGTAAAAGTCAGTTACCTTGTTATAAAACCAGGATTTGGCAGGAATGGAACCATGTAATAATTACTACATTGTCTATTAAATAAAATGTATGAACACAAAACAGTATCAAACCGATTCCCTACCTAAAAATAATTGAAAGATTCGGTCTTTAAATATATTCAAATATGTACTTATAATTTTTAACGTGAAAAAATAAATCTCTTTAAAAATATTAACATTATATGAAATAATAAATTAATATAAAATGTAATATTTAAAACATTAGTTATCCCCTACATTTTCCAAAAATATTTTTTTAACTGTGACTGACAAATTTCAATCTGGCATTTCACAGTTAACGATTTCAGCTCGTAAGCAGAAAATGAAATCAACCAACTGAAAAAAGTTAGTAGGAAGCTGTTATAGCTACTATTACATTCTAAATAACTACAAAATATTAGTACATATTAATAAACCTTCAACCAAAATCAAAGATTCATTATAATTTCATTAACTTAAATGAAACACATAGTAAGCCATGACTATTTCTGTTTTGTATGGAAAATATAAAGAAATATAAGCACCTGCTGTTAATAATGATAAATAAGTAGTACTCAAATTTGTTAAAAACTTTTAGCAGTGAATGAAGCTGAAATCTTGAATTTTACACATTGAGTTTACAACTTACCTTTACCATCGTGCTATAACAATCTTACATCAAACAATATTTTGAAATGTCAGAATTGAAATCAAGGCGCTTCATCAAAGATAGCTGTGAGTTCAGGGCTGCCGGATCTAACTATTTGTCTTGACTATTACAATCAGTGTATTACTTCACATTTTTTGTATTCTTATTCAATTTTTATGAAATTTATAAGGTAAAAATTAAGAAAATCTTTAAATTGGGAGAATAACATTAAAATTAATAAAATATTATCGGAAATAAATTCATCAATTGCAACATAATTCTAATTTTAGTTGACAAATCATATTTATAAAGCAATGGAAGTTGCAAATTTTCGAGAGCCCAATGAATGGCCATTATTGTGTAATATAAATCAAAATTTATTACTTTTTAGTAGTAATTCTTCTTTCTCGTTCGAGTCAATCCATCATAGGATTTTCTTTCCAAGCAACACTGTTACTGCTATCTGTTTGGCATTGACAGTATGGACTTAAATATATATATATATATATATATATATATATATATATATATATATATAACCAATATTATAAATAAATTTTAGCATTCTGCACTCAAGGTCGTCAACTGCTACTAAACAAAATAAAAATAAAGAAAATCGGTTGCCAGACACAGGAGAAAATGGTACCTAATCGTTTTCTCTTTGCCTATTTTTATATAGATCTACCTACTTTTCAAACCCTTAATTATCGGGAACATTTTTTCTTCGATATTTATAACTCAGAATTCATTGTATTATGTCAATTATAATACTGAGATATATCTTTCTGGTTATTATAATATGTACCCTCAATTTTGTGCTAACATTAATCAATAAACTTTATATATATATATATATATATATATATATATATATATATTAAAGTTTAGGTTGATTAATGTTAGTTTTGCGCCCATTTCTCCCAATTTTTTCACCCAATCTATTATTATTTATTTCATTAATGGCTACTTTCATTGTTTATGGGAATTTCTCGGAGTTCGGGTTTTGTATAGCTTTTGTTATCCTGGGGTTTGGGAATTATTTTATTAATGATGTTTTGTATTTTCTGTGGCAAACACAGCAGATAGGTTTAAGAGTAGTTATGAAAAACTGGACATGTCGCAACCGTACTTTAAAAACTATTTTTCTAACAAATGCAGCATATCTATGATTATTTCAGGACATAAAAGAGTCCTTAGCTAAATATGTATGCCAGTTAGTTTCCAAAAAGGAAATAAACAAAGTAAACGACACCTATGTCACCAGCACTGCCTTTTTGACCACCAAATGGCTACATCTATTTGATGAGTCATCCGCCGTATAGTCCTGACATTATAATTTCTGATCAAATGACATCTTTTTATTTCCAGTCGTAAGGAAAACAATGAGAGGTCAACGTTTTTCTAACCTGAACAACGGTTGCTCGTTCAGGATGCATTTATTGGAGATCCTCATCGGAATCGATTAAATGGCTTCTATGAAGACGTCGCCGTTAAAATTTATAGTTTTCATCGCTTAATATGTATTCATGTCATCAAATAAAGCAATTTTCGAGATAACCTATTGTTTTTGTGCTTAATTCCGAAATATAAAAACAGCCATCGTACACACATTTTTGGCGTCCGTATATACTGAAGATGAGCGAGACTCACTCTTCGTTCTACAATCTCCAACGTGATTTGTTATTTAAATTCCATACACTAAAGTCAGTCTTGTCGCATGTCTAGGTGTGACTTTCTGTGAAATCAAAGATGATATCTTTGTACGGAGAGGAGCCGCTATTGTTCTTGCTTCATAAACGGATTAGAACACACTGATTACGAAAACAAGATGGTTATTAAAATATTTACGTTCTACAATATAAAAAAACAGTTTTTTGTGGCCCAAACACTTCGGTCAATTAAACCATTAATGAAAATCAATTCAGAAATACTAGAATAGTCCAATCTCAAGTTTGAGACCTGATTTTGGAATTTGGGAAATGAAAAAAAACTCCAGACTTAACAAGATTGCTAACGAAAATATAATGAAAAAATCCCCCCCTTATTAATAACGTCAAAGTGATTTGAAAAATTAATTAGAGGTATAGAGTCCTTGAAGCTGCTGAGTTTCTGAAATAATATTAGAAATCTCTATTTTTTTTTTGGGGGGCAAATTACAGAATAAATGGAAAAAGAAATTAAAATTGTTTTATCGCATCAGTTTTTTCGAAATATTGAGAATATTTTGGAGTTATATTTGCATTATTTCAACAAAAATTTTAATCAAAAATCAATAAAAAAATTTACCATTCCCCCCCCCTTAGTCCCCGAAACTCTTAAGTGTAAAATTTGAAAAAAATAAAGGTATAGCGCCTCACCTAGACTTTACTGGAAAAAAAGGAGAAACCCCTATATTCATTTTGGCGGGCAAATTACTAGAATTAAATGAAAATATATAATAAAGTTACTGCAATAAATGAGTTATTTTAATTTTATCAAATGTTTTAACATATATAAACTACAAGTTTAAATAAAATTTCAGTATTCGGGCGGCATTTTTTCCGGTGCTCATGGGCGGCATTTTTTCCGGTTCCCAGGGGCGGGATTAAGTTAAATCCGGCACTGACCACAAGCAACTATCATCTATGATACAGACAAAGCAATTTCTTTATTTTTTAATACAGATACAAAAATTTTAGGAGCATCGAAGCATCAACCTCATTTTCAGGGTCGTATTTACGTAAAATAAAATAAAAACGATTTTTGAGACTCAATGTGCATAATTATGAACATTAATAAAAAGGCGGTCATCTACCATCGATCAACTAAAATGTTTGCAAAAATACTAATTTATATCATTGTTTCGATCTTTCACCTAAACTATAAGCAAAAAAAATTTATATTTCAAAGTAACTCAGTGATTATTATAGATTTGTATTGACTTACTTCTCATGTTTGTCATCATTATAGCAGGTAACCATTGAGAGGGCTGTATTTCCCCCATTTCCGCTAGGATGGCAGCACTTGTATTATTAACTGATGTAAAATATATTCATTATTATGCTCATTCAGTCCGAACGTTGTCAGATTAAACTTCTTTGCAAAAATTGAGTTTGATAAAACTGTTCATAATTATGCACAAAGGGTCTTAAGAAGTTAAAGTGATGTAACTGCCAGACTTTTTTTATGAAACCTACCCCGATGAGGTAGGGCAAGTTTAATGCAAAGAACAATCTAGCACGACATTTTGCTGAAACAATGTTTGAGCGTTATCAGAGTTCAATAATTGTCTTCTAAACGTTCTTTGTGGCATATTCTTGATTACTTTTACGTTTTTTTCTTGGGCAATGACACCACAATCGAAATAAAACGACGTGTATTGAAGGAAAACCAAACGTTTCAAAGTCTATTCTGACTTACATAAAGCCATTGACAAGGAAGTCAGAATAGACTTTGAAACGTTTGGTTTTCCTTCGATATGCATAGTTTTATTTCGATTGTGGTGTTATTGCCCAAAGAAAACATAAAAGTAATCGAGAGTTCAATAACGTTGTATTCGAACTTAACCAGACATGTCAACAAAAAAATTGTTGTTATTAAGATACAGAAAATTCTAAATTTCGTGCATTCACAGTTACAAGTATAGTTTGGCCAGCCGTTTCAACTAATAGAATAAATAATTTGGTCAAGTGCGAGTTGGACTCGCATACTAAGGGTTCCGTACTCCGTACCACCTTCAAGATTCGCTTGATTTTTATAAGAATACATATGTATTTAGTTTTCTAATTTGGCCCCCAAAAATTAACTTTCAGGGAAGCCTTTTATAATCTACTGTCTGAATTTTGAGGCTCCATAGATTGGAAGGGCAAAATAGGGCAAAATAGGTCAGTTTTAAATTATAAATTATTAAATTTGTTATTCAAATTATTTAAAAATACAAATAAAATATATTATTCAAAATTTAAATAGTGTAGATTCTAAAATGGGAATTAAGTCGATGTTTAATATTTTTGCTAATATCTTTTAAACAAATGATTTAAAAATATGATATATTTGTAATTAACATAATGAGCCTTTTATATGATATATTACATGATGCGTTTGAAAATTGAATTTTTATTTTCCATTTAATTGTATAATTTGTCCCTAAAATTACTATGGAGGTTTTCTAATAATTTTTCTTATAAATTTCAAGTGAGCCCCAGTACCCCTAATTATTTTCAAAATTTTAGGTAGTATCGTTTCGGAAATAAAGCGATATATTTATGTTAATATTTTGTACAATTAATTTTAAAAATATGAAAAATATATATTTGTATTCGTCATAATGAGCCCTTTATTTGATATATTGCATGATGCGTTAAAAAAATATTTTTTATTTTCCGTTTAATTTTATAATTTGGCCCCCAATATTAATACTAAAGATTTCCTCGTATTTTTCCTGTAAGTAAAAAAAATTAGGTCTTATAGTTTGGGGAATAAAGTGGGGAATGGGCAATTTTTATTATATTTTTTTAACTATATTTTAAAACATTTATTTTAAGAAAATTAAAAAAATATATTTGTATTAGTCATAATGAAGCCTGTGATTTGATATATTACAGGATCCGTTAGAAACAAGTTTAATTTTTTATTTTCCATTTAATTCTATAATTTGCCCGCCAAAATGAATATTAGGGGTTTCTCCTTATTTTTCCAGTAAAGTTCAGGTGAGGCGCTATACCTTTATTTTTTTCAAAATTTTACAGCTTATGGTTTCGGGGATAAGGGGGGGGGGGGAATGGGTAAATTTTTTTATATTTTTGTTAACAACTTTTAATTAATTTATTTTAAAAATATGAAAAAAACACATGTTTTCGTCATAATGAGTCCTTTCATATGATATATAACATGATGCGATAGAAACAATTTTAATTTCATATTTTCCATTTAATTCTGTAATTTGCCCCCCAAAATTAAAAATAGAGATTTCGCCTTATTTTTCCAGTAAACTGCAGCAGCTTCAGACTCTATACCTCTAATTTTTTTCAAAACTTTACGTTTTATAGTTTCGGAGATAAGGGGGGGATGGGTAAATTTTGTTATATTTTCGTTAAAATCTTTTAAATTATTTTTTTTAATATGAAAAAAAAAATATTTGTGTTCCTGAGAATGAGACCTTTCTTTGATGTATTTATATGATGCGTTTAAAAAAAATAATTTTTAAATTTTCATTTAATTCTATAATTTGCCCCCCAAAATTAATATTAAGGGTTTCCCCTTATTTTTCCTGTAAAGTTCGAGCAACGTTCTATATTTCCTATTTTTTTCAAAATTTTAGGTTCAGTAGTTTCGGAGATCGGGGGTTGGGGGGACGGTCGATTTTTTTAGTTCTCCCCAGAAGTACCCCTAAAATCAAACTTTCTTCTTTTACGATATGTACTCCTGATCGGGTCACCCAACTATACATTGATGCCAAATTTCAAGCTCTTCCGTCCAGTAGTTTAGGACAAAATTGCTGTCATGTGACAGAGGCAGAAATCCGGAGTGATATAAGGGTATCCGTATATTGTATATACGGAACCCTAAAAATCGGTGTGTACGATGGCTGTCTTTTATATTTCGGAATTAGAGAACAAAAACAAATATTAATCATCGAAAATTGCTTTATTTTTTTTCAAAATATTCCCCATGAAGATCTATACACTTTTGCATGCGTTTGAACCAATTGTCGAAGCATTTTTTCCACTCTGATTGAGGTATCTTCAAAACATGCATCCTGAACGCAGCAACCGCTTCTTCAGGTGTCGAAAAACGTTGACCTCTCAGTTTGTTTTTTACGTACGGAAATAAAAAGATGTCATTTGGTGACAAGTCAGGACTATACGGCGGATGACTCATCAAATAGATGTTTTGAGTGGTCAAAGAGGCAGTTGTCGTGGTGAAGAGTGATCCGTCTTCGGGGGTTGGTTTTTCTCATTTCTTGGAAGACAACTGGCAAACAAATGGTTGTGTACCACTCAGAATTGACTGTTCTGTGTTGTTCTAGTGGTACGGTTGCGACATGTCCAGTTTTTCCGAAAAAACAGGCGATCATTTGCTTGGAAGTGCTTCGTGCGCGAACAACTTTTGTTGGATTCGGCTCATCTTGAAACACCCATACAGTCGACTGCTGTTTACTTTCGGGCTCATACGCGTAAATCCACGATTCAACACCTGTCACTATGTGATAAACGTGTTTTGAAGCACCGCGATCGTATTTTTTGAGCTTTTCCTTCGACCAATCGACACGAGCCTTTTTTTGAACGATTGACAAATTGTATGGGATCCAACGCGAACAATTTTTTTTGACATTCAAATGTTTATGCAATATTGAATGTATGCTGGTTCCAGTAATATGTAAGGTTGACTCAATCTCACGATAGGTCACACGACGATCTTGCAATATCAGTTCGCGCACAGCATCAATGGTTTCCGGAACAACAACTGTTTTTGGACGACCTTCACGAAATTCGTCTTGGAGTGAACTTACCATACCATCGATAAACAGTGGTCCTTGATGCAGTTTCATCGCCAAAAATTAAATTAAGTTCATCCATGCACTCTTGCTGACTTAATCCAAGTCGAAAGTTGTAAAAAATAATCGCATGAAAATGTTCACGATTTAATTCCATTTTTTGGCCGAGATGAATCCTTTGAGTTACTGTAAACAACACATAGCGTTCGTATGTCAAAACGTTCTGAGTATATATATAACCTCAAAAATGTCAAACTTTACGATAGAGCTGTCAGTTGACAGATTGCAACACTAGGGTTGTCCAATCCCGAAATATAAAATGCAGCCCTCGTATATCTTCGAATCATTAAGGTGAACCTGTAACCGTAAATTGCGACTGGTACACAACGTTAACATTTTTCTTTCCCAAGCAAGATAGCGGCACATGACATACTCGTAATGCTTCATTGGCAGTTACAAACGACATTTTTGAAGGGACACTCACTTCACGCCGAGCGTACATTTCATAGCCTTCTAGAAGTTCAGTTTTATCTTTTTAGGTCTTCTTCCTTTGGAGTTCTCTTAAAAGGGTGAAATCAGATTTAAATGACCTCTTATTGCGATAATATTACTGTTTTATTTTTAATGTATTTTTTCATTCCGCAAAACTTAATCGTGCATCTTATAACATAATTTGAAACAATAGCAAGAACCAATCGATTGGGTAATAATGAAAGACCATACCTCTCAGCTTCAAACAACTTCAAAAGCATTTCAGCAGAACAAGGAGATTTTGACAACGTAATTTCAGTTTTCGAATACGATATAAAAACTTTGAAGAAGGTGAGGCTAAATTCGACGCATAAGAACTGTAAATGTAATGTTGTAAAAGTGTAACAAAGCCTGATCCTTTGTTGGAAGTTGAATTTTTTGCAAATGTTTAAAAACTAAAGGTGAGGACAGTTTCGTCTGACCATGAGAATCAAGATGTACCCATCCAGATGAAGGACGTGTTTGGCGAGTTTGAATATGTAAGCGATACTAACGTAAACAATACAGAAGAATGATACCTAGATTTCTGGAGACTGCTTCCTTTGCCAATCTAATTATATTCACGAACCAGGGAACCTCAGATTGTTATCCGACGGGAATTCTGTCAAGAAATAATAAATAGGTTCTGGAGATCGTGGTAGTGTCTACTAGAAGTTAAAAAAATGGTGTGCGAATGATTCAGAGATATTTTCTAGCTGAACTTTACGACTTGATTGACTTTTAGGATCTACAATAAAAAATACCAAAAAATATATTTTCCTCAAAACTCCGTTGGAATAAACATTTCTAAGGACCACGGTACCGACATGAACTACTTATGTTGCATTTTTTCCATTTGCGTTATTTTATCGGTCTTATTTCTCGTTCAAGGTTATTAAAGTTTTTATGTAACAAGTTGAGTTGTCCGATGGTGTTACTTTCCAACATTTATTTATAAGCGCATAAAGCAATACACAGGCATTATGTCATAAATCGTTCCGTATTCTAAACACATTTCCGAATTCGAATCAAGAACAAAATTAAAATTTATAATATCGCGCGTCTTCGTGACTTTCACTAAAATGCATAAAAAATACTGTCTTGTAAGCTGGTGGTGTTTAAATAATGAAGTTTTACTGTTTTAGAATCCATACAATGTTTTTGTACTGATTATTCGAACCCGTGACGAAAGTATCATTCTAGAAACCATGAAAATTAAAAATAGATAAATAAGAAAAACCTAACATAGTCAACAATCATTGATCCCCCCCATCGCTTTGTAAACTGACGTTTCAGCATAACGATCACTCTGGCCCTTCAAGTCTCTTCGCACTGTTCTCACTGTTTGATTTGGTTTAATAAAATAAAAGCATATCATATATCTTTCACTTTACAGAAAATATAAAGTAGCCTATGTTACTCCGAGAAGATACAGCTTTCGGTAAAATTAGTTGAGTAGTTTTTGAGTTAAATCGAAATGACATAACGGACATTTCCTCATAAATATTTTAATTTCAACGTAATAGTGCGGGAATTTTAGGCACTGGAAGTTTTAATTGCGAATTTGAAATTTTTCTAAGTACATCTCAAGCATATAGGTAGAAAAGCTCCTTAAATCAATGAGTACCAAGCTCGTTTTGTTTGTATACCAGGCAAATACCTATTTAATTTATTTTGGTTGTCACATTCTCCCGGCCTAATAGAAAATTCAGTGACAACACATGTCAAACTTCAAACTGCTATTTGGTGCGTTTATATTCAGGGTGTTTAGTTATAGCAAACAAAATCACAAAGTAAAGTGATAGAAGGAGTTGCCTTTATATGATGATTGAAATATAGGACGGAGTTAGAATGATAGTGGTCCATAGGCAGCCGTATATACAAGATGGTTGGAATATAGGGTGGAGTGGACGTTTGGTGGTATAAAAATGTGAAATTAAAATTATATAAGGTCAGTAAAAAACTGTTATATGATGTGGACGTAAACAAATCAAATACAGGATAGTTGAAATATATGCTGGAGTTGAATTATATTTATACAGTGTGATTAAAAAAATTTTATAGCCCATAAGAAGTTGCATAAAGTGTGGAGAGGAATTAATGTTAGACAGGGCGATAATATAAAATGTTAAAAATGAATTAATTTATGGGGTACCCACAAGGAGTTATATACTATGGTTGAAATAGAGGACGGATTTGACTCCGTAAATATGGGATGTATTCTACTCCGTTCTATAGTTTACAGAAGGCAGCTAACAAATTTATGCTTGTCCGTGGATAGTCGTATGTACAGGATGGTTGGTACATAGGGTGGAGTGGAATTATCTATAGTTATACAGAGTTGTCAAAAAAGTTGAAAAAAGGTTACATAGCGTGGCCACAAGTCATAAATATATTTTGGGCGTATTAAGTCAACGCGTACTAGTAGATTTTGTTCTTAAACATTTACCTGTCAATTTAAATGAAAATGTATCATTGTGTAATGTTAAGGCTTTCGATGTTACCTGGTCCTGTCTATTAAGGTTATACATACAATATAAAAAATAAAGAATGAAAACTACCTGAGTTCAAAAAAACTAAAAAGTTGAAAATAAAACATTAAAAAATATATAACCGACTTCCACCTATAACTAAAAAGCTAAAAATAATTAAACAAGATACAACTCTAGCAAATAAATAACACATTCAATGTTGTTAGGTACCTACCCAGGAAATAAAAAATGTAAACATTAAAATGTGCTCATTCTGTAGAAAATTAATTACCTACTAATCTAGTATATTTTTGAAGTCGGTGCCAAGCAACAATCAAGTTTGATGAAGTAGTAGATAAGTACGCAATGAAGGATTTTAGATTTGCTTGGCACCGACTTCAAAAATATACTAGATTGGTAAGTAATTAATTTGTACAGAATGAGCACCTTTTAATGTTTACATTTTTACTTCCTGGATAGGTATCTAACAACATTGAATGTGTTATTTATTTGCTAGAGTTGTATTTTGTTATAATTATTTTTAGCTTTTTAGTTATAGGTGGAAGTCGGTTATATATATTTTTTAATGTTTTATTTAGATTATTTTTTGAGTGGCAATTATTTATTAGGCAAATAAAACAGAAAACATTTAGATTCGTTTCTAAATATATTATTTTAAAAACAAAATATTTCTTTTATACCACATTAATAACCTAATCACGGGTAATAACAAACTTTTGTTTCGAAGTAACACGTCATAGGGCAACATAGAATTGCCTGTGCGAAAAGCGCTGTGTGCTTAAGTATACTTCCGCAACTTTTAATGTTAGACCCTGCGCTTTATTAATTGTCATTCCAAAATTGTAGGCGTTTAAATTAGAAAGGCACTTCTGTGGCTATCATGTGAATTTTTGGTATAAAAACAGTTTCACCAGTTGCGTTGCCAGTTAATATGATACATTCGATCAAAAACTATATAAATTGACTACTTCGAGTCTTGTACCGTTGCACAATTTTGGTGGAGTCAAATTTCTTAGGAATATAATAGGGGCGCCTACGTTTAATATTAATTTGTGTGGCGGAATTCCAAAAAACGTCAAAGAATTCAAAAATTCTGTTGAATAATGTACTGTCTCTTCTCTATACACAACTGTGTCAACTGAGTAGTACGTTTGAGATGATGCTTCGAACTTGGAAAGAATAAATTCATTTATTGTATCCACTTGCTCATTAGTGGGTGATAGTATAGCCCTTCCTTGAAACCAATTTCTTGGTGATGTGTTACTTTTTCAATAATTTCTACATTTTGTACCAAAACGCAAATATTGTTAAAATTTGCATAGACATTTCCTATTTGGAGCAAATCGTTAGAAAATTGCCTATTATCTACGCTAGACGATAAAATCCTCATCCTTTTGAGCGATGCATTGACTTCATCTGCTCTCGTTTCCCTAGTTACAAATGGCAAAATTTGACGGAAATATCTAGAGACTAGTACTTCAACTGAAGCTTTATGAGGCAGAAACCTCATGCCAAATAATCAAACTGCAATCCCTCATAAATTTAATTGAAGTGAAAATGTGGAATGAACGGGTTCGTCCACCTTCCAAAGGTGTGGCTACTATGCCGGACGGTGCCAAAATTTTTCTGTACGATCGTACTTTTGCTATTAATAAATTTATTAAAAATGTTTTACCTGTGCCTCCAGGGACATCTAAAAAACATTTTACCTTCATTACTATTATTAATTGAGGACTATATTGGGTCATAAACATTCATCTTGAATGACTTGCAAAAGTCTCGAATAGTTATAGTTAGTTTCTGGTAATTATTCTGTACTTATTGATTGTTACAATTAATTTGAAATTTAACGGCAAGGTGAATCCAAAATCTTTTTTAGATTTTCCTGACAGAGATTCCACTTATTTATTCCATTCAAATAAAGGATGATCAACAGTAGGTATGTCAAAGTTATTTAATGACAATTCTTGATGTCTGTGATGCATACACACAGAAACATTCAGCCATGTTTGACGATAATTTTGCCAAAGAAGATGTGGGTCGGTAACTTGACAGAAGGATATCATGATGGTAAATAAATGTCTAATTGATATAACTGAACAGCATAAGGCAGCTTCAGAAAGCGTACTTTCCCAATGAGTCGTCTTCTAACAGACCCATTGCTTTACAAACTCCTTGAAATGTTACATAAGTTATACCTTGAAAAGTACGTAGACTACTGAAAAAAGTAGGTCCTTTTACTATTTTGTTGTAGGCAGCGTTTTCGTTGAAAGCTCCCAGGCACCTTATTTTCTTCCGACACCTGCAGCAAATATCGATATATTTTAGCCAATGTATATAAAAAACTTAACAAATTATATATTAAAATCTTCCTCGAGAACCACTCTACCCACTGGTGAAAACAGCATGAAAAGCGGTGCGGTGCTTTTTGAGTTTATCGCGAACAGAAAGACACGGCGGAGGACTTTGTTTTATAAAATTTAGTGATGTTGATTCACCATATAAGTGGTCATTTGTAAAGTTTTCGGTGTAAATTTTAAAACTTATTTTTGTTAAACTTTATTAAAAATGTATTTTATAACACATTGTAGGAAATCAACGTTTAATTGATATATACATATTTGGTAATAGAAATAATGATTAGGTGTTCTCTGTTTTACTTATCAAACAATCTTCTGCCTGCAATATTTGTACAACCAATAGTAATTTACTTGATTTGACATCTGAACAGTTAGATTCAGCATGTCTTATCGATATCTGGAAAACGGAAGATCACATGTTATTCCTCTCCAGAATACTTGATGGAAAATCAGTTGCATGACGTAAAACAGACAAATATGTTCAAGATGCATGAATGCTTTTATTGATTTGATGATACTGTTTTATATTAAAATTACAATAAACTGATCCCTTTTCGATAGTACAGATGACAAATACACCTGCATATAAAATGTTGAAATTTTAAGATATACCTACTGTATCACTCTGAAGTTAGAATTTTAGCTATAGACTTTAACAGTAAATGGGGTGATAGATCATTTGGTCAGTAAAATCAAAATACTTCCAGACTGATCAGAACTTCTTTAGGGTGCAAATTTGTCCACCAATTTGTTTGTACCTATTAAATTAGGTATATGATAATACAACATGTTGTTTGTCAAAATCCTGCCTATTTGTTTTTGTGGGACTTCTTTAATAGGAATTTAAAGAAATACTAGGGAAGATTAAAACGATTCTTTGTGCCCATCGATAACTAATTTAGAAGTCGGGGAAGTTCAGACAAAGTATGTACTCCTTCGAATAATGATAGATGGCAATTAGTTCAGGTATTAACAGTCACACATTCCAATTTCACATGTACAATATGTGGAGGTAATTTCGACAAAGTATCTGCTAGTTCAGATCATGAACATTCTTATCAATACGGTTCACATCACTTGCTTATATTCATTGCATGAAAATAGTATTACCTACATGTTCCAAATAAACTTTTTTTTCGTCATTTACAATAAAGAAAATAAGACAAAGTAAGAAAAGAACATCCTAGTACACAAACGGTTTGATATAGAACAGGATTAATTTAATACCCTAATTATGGCAATACTGTTAGAAGAATTTTGGTACATGCAAACTACTCTAATGAATTCACATAGTTATGCTTTATTTAAGAATATATGGTAGTAAATGTGAGTGTCGGTATATGTCATCTTGTGTTCTCAAAATATTGATTCAGGGAGTGGGGAAAGGCATTTTATATAAACTAAAGGCTATTGTAAAGTTATGAATTTTGAGTAACGTGTATGTGACAGTTTAAGGAGTGTTCTGTTAGTAGAACAAAATTCTATTGTTGTTTAACTTATTTTCCAATATTTTTCATTCAAAAAGAATTGTTTAAATTTGAGGAGGTGTAGTATGTCTTTTGTGACCTAATTTGTAAACTCTATAACACTATACCTAATTGGCAGTTAATTATGATTTCCATTACCAATGAGTTCTGATATAGACCTTGAAACGTTTTATATTGTCAAAAATACGAAATTTTAGTTCAAATCTGGTAGTTATACTCAAATATAAACTTGAGGATGTCACAACTATCCTACCAAAATCTTACTGAAACCAAACATACTTGAAAACAATAAAATATAATAATAACATTAATATTTTCGCAGTTTCCGCTATTTCCAAACGAAAGGAAGCAAAACATGTGAAATTTCACATTGTGATTTAAGTTCTAATATAATTATACAACTCAACAGGATATAGCTTTACATTGTGTAGCATATTCATACGTTAGTTATTTTCTAAAGCGTAAATGCCGATTCTGAAATAATTAACATCGTTTTAACATTCACACGAAACATTATAAAACATAATAAACAAGAGTGACTCGTAAGGAAACATGTACCGGGGAAATTAATAGGAATTTGTGAGGTTCAATTCCCTTAAACGATACTTTATTAATTACAATATTTCTGAATATGGTTCACACGTTGTAAATAATAAAGAAATACTGTTGTTACAACAATCAACCGATGTCGGTATTTAATTAAGGCAATTACAAATCAGTATAAATACGAATATAGTTGTTTCGACATGCATATGTAAAATAAGGTAGTGTTAAATACCTGGAAATCTTTTTAAAATAATACTTTCATAGATTTAATTCAATTATTAAATTAATTACCTTTTATGAACAGCATCCTAAAAAGTTAAAATTAACACTTGTTAAGAAAGTTAAGGCTTGTAGTGCCACAGGAATTTTTTTAAATGTTTTAGTGCGTAACCAAAAATAAGCAGTTTAAAAATTGTTGTCGCCTCAAGTTTTAACTGTTAAAAAAATATTATTCTTAAAAAAATCACAGTTTTCCAGAAAAATAAATAAAAAATGTTCTTGGAAAGTTGGTACATTTTCATCATCCAGTAGCAGCTCTAACAGCCTTAAGTTCTAAATAATCTAATACCGCTTTTCTTCATTTTTGGAAACTTGATACTTTTAAACTTTTCTTCATACCTATAGCCTTTAAATTTGTAGACAAACAATTCAGAAGCTGAATTCAGAACGTTCGAAAATTATCCTGGCTTCTCATACAGTTTTTGTACTACTGAACTGATAGACCGAATGTCCTGTTTCGGATCCGACAATGTTATAAAATTTTATGTTGTTTTCTTCACATCTTTGCTCTTGGGACAATCCCCAATACATCAATATCGTATATCATTGTTTAAAGGCCAGCTCTTTTTCCTTCAAACTCGGACACGGGGCTTATGGAATCCCTTTGGTGAATATATAGTTTGGATGTATTGAGCACAGCTAGTAATTCTATTGACAAAAAATCATGTAACTGATCATAATGCGATGCTCAAACAATCGGCATCTCTTGTATCAATTTCGTTATCTTTTCTTCCTAACACAGAACACTAACACATTAAAAACAATAACTGCTGTTAGTAATATCACTGTATGAATTAAACGCTGGGCCTGACGTATGTGTAATAGACAACTTGTTGAAGATGCTCAAATTCTTGACTCGATGTGAAAAACTTGTTCGCAGGTTTGTTACTATGTATTGATTGATAGTGGATCTAATATCCAACATTAAGGACTTTTCTTCACCTTGTAAATTGAAAATGGTGCTATTCGTTTTTTTGGGATGTAACGGGTGTGATTTTGATTAATTATCTGAGCAAGAAGTCATAATAATATCACAAACATTTAGGACGTATAATTAGTTGTTACAATACCCACCGTATTCTCTAGACTTGGTCCCGTAACGACTCAGAAAATTTGAAATTATTTTTGAAATAGGTAAATATGCTTTCTCGGCAGTTTATCACTGATTATGAAATATTTGAATTATTATGCCTTCAAAGTCATCATAATCTGACAGTGGACAAAATAAACAATATACATAGTTGACATCGTTGGTTTATTAGGGTTACAGGACAGTTACTTCAGATTATGTCCAACTTGCTCCCTACCCACTAGAACACTAATCACATACTACTATGACCTTAGCTGTATTATTATTATACTTTCTACATTCGATTGTTACATCAATTGCCTCAACAGTATACTCACGAACATCAATATCAATATCAAAATATCTACCCTAATATCTTTGCCCGGCAGTATATATTATATAGTTTTCTTTTGGTGCAATTCAATGTAATATTACGGACATAATTAGTAGTATTTGGAATATTGTTGTAATAATTCGTGTGCCTAAAATTTAGTGATTAATTAAAACAGCAGCTAATGTTTGCTGTAGTTAAAAGGTTTTTTTGTGTCCGAATGCCTTTATAAGTATAACGTATATTAGAGCTTACCAACAGACCCCAAGAAATAAGAAGAATTTTAACATTAATTTCTCCAAAATTAATAATCTCCAAAAAAACATATAACGAAAAATGTAACGTTCTTTTAATGCAAAAGGCAAACGACGACTAAAACAGCCAAAGGCAATATTACTGTAAGTAATTAATGAAACTTTAGAAATTATGATTTCGTATGTGGTTTCTAAAGCAACTTTCGTTCATCATGTGAATGAAGAAGCGCAAGTTCATTGCCACATCTGTTGTTAGTAATGAGATGTGAATTTTCTAAGTGAAACACAGATGGTAATAACAAATAACAAAGAGGATCGCCGACGATTTCACACTTAGCTTTAAAAGTGCTCGAGCGTAATCCAATTTTCTTTTCTGATTGTTTGTTGGTCGAAGTAAAATGGACTAGATATAGTGCAGGGAACTTAGCATTATATTAATACCAATTTTTACTTCTTAGTTAATTACACTAGGTGTTTAAAATAGGGAAAAAACCCTAATTTTTGTTTTTGTGACTTCTCAGCAGGAGAATAAAAATTTCAAGTATCAAAGGTAAATGTGTAGTATGCGCATTTTTAGAACCTACTAAATGAGATGCTTATAGGATTGGTTAATTAATAAATGAGTTATTCCCGAAAAATGTGACAAAA
Organism: Octodonta nipae; assembly: GCA_034190945.1. Taxonomy (NCBI): domain Eukaryota; kingdom Metazoa; phylum Arthropoda; class Insecta; order Coleoptera; family Chrysomelidae; genus Octodonta; species Octodonta nipae. The sequence continues at coordinate 52,615,075 of CM067224.1, forward strand.
GGCGCATTTTTCAATCACTCGTAACTCTTATCTAAAAAAATTTAGAACGATAAAACTTGGCAAAAAGTTTCATTTGCCCATCGAAAATAACTGTTCAAAATTTCAACTTCATGGCTTTGAAGGTTTCCTCACAAATGTAATTTTTTATCGAGTGCTCTTTATTTTTGGTGATGTTTACAACGCTCCCATTCTGCATCAAATTACTTTTTTTTAATCTGAAGGGAACATGGTAATTTTCAAATCTTTCGGTAGAACTCATCATATATTAATATTCTTTTGGGTTTGTTCTATTGTCTGTAATTTTAATTTGAAATTCTGCATTTTGGTATTCGGCAACACACAAATGATTTCCCCTCACGGTAGAATAAAAATAGCATGTCATCGAATTGACATGACGTTTAAAATTCTATTTGCAAGCAAATTACATTATATACGAGAGTAAATCAAATATAAACGGTAATTTTGCTATTCTGCTTAGAATGCAGTTTCGAGCTAGATTATGTTGTTTGGAGTAGATAGTCACTGGCGTCAATACCTATTTTAACCAGTAAAAAGGCTAAATCTAGAAATTCTAACTCATTTAAAGGCACAGTTTGGGGATAGTACACTGTTTCATTATCGTGTGTATATGTTGGTGAGAAAATTTAAGGGTGTACCAGAATGTCAACCATGATCGACGCACAAGGACAAGCTTTGCAGCTGACAATGCCAATAGTGTTCGACAGCTTATTGAATGTGACCGCCGATATACCGTAGAAGAATCTCCTCAGAATTGGGTGTCAGCTATGGAAGTGCTCAATCAATTATCATTGATCAACTTGGTTTCAGAAAAATGAGTGCTCGATGGGTTCCGAGGTTGTTGACTGTAAACCAAAGATCGTTGAAAGACTTCTAAATAGATTTCAGTGAGAAGGGAATGCCCTTTTGAAGCGAAAAAAGAATAAAATTCAAAACTTGCCTCTCATCTGGAAAAGTCCTTGCCAAGATTTTTCTTTGACTCTAAGGAAATTTACTGATCGATTTTCTACATACCCAACGTACAGTAAATGTGGAGTACTACTGTCAGTTGTTACGGTTGGCAAAAGCCGCGTATTTGAAACAAAAAACAAGGAATACCCTACAAGAAATGCGCGGAGAAGCCCTCGACCACCCTTCTTATAGCCTCGATTTGCCCCTGAAAGAATAACCGGGAGGAAAACGATTTGGAATAAATGCAGAAGTCGAGGAGCACATGCGCACTTTGCTTGCAACTCGCCCTCAAACATTCTACGGAGAATACTGAAACTCCCAACTCTCGGTGGAAAGATTGTGTAGATCACATAGAAAATCACAGTCAACAATATAATTATGGCAAATCATTAATATTAATGCATAGTTACGAATAATGAAAAATAGTATTAATTTCGCAGCGCTGTAAAACCTTAACTAGTGAATTAATTTAAAAAGTTTATAATGAAAATCATTTCTTAAAAAAATAGTCTGTCATTTTTTTGTAAAATGATTAGAAAAAAAGTTATATCGACAAAGATAATTTTTTTCTCAATTTTTTATTGACTTTCACTTATAAGTCTTTTATTTATGGTTGGACGACTAAAAGTTGTGAGACCTATAGTTTGATCGAAATCATTGAACGACTTTTGCCAAGATGGCGGCCGTGGGGTTGCAACCCCACAAACTTGAATTTAATTTAACACTAACCCCCTCTTGATATCTAAAAAATGAAATTGAGTCCTCTTGACAAATGCAGGCTAAGCCCAAAAATATGTAACATTTCAATGGACTAATTATAATGCCACCGATTCTTGTCCCTTTCTTGTTGGCATGGTATTTGTATTTGGGAAAAAATCAAAGCGATTTGAAATGAATATCAGTTCGAACGTAGTAGGAAAATGAGGGAAAGGTGTTTCTACCACCAGTTTAATTCCGAATACCAAAATGCAGGCTTTGCTTTCAAACTGATTTTACATACAATAAAACAAATCCAAAAGAAAATTAATTTATGAGGGATTGAACTGAAAGATCTAATAAGTTCCTTTCAGATGGTTAAAATATTAATTTACCTCAAAATGGGAGCATTATAAACATCACGTAAAATAAAAAGCCCTGGAAAAAAAATCAGATTTGCAAGAAAACCTTCTGAGCTGTAAATATGAGATTCTTACCAGTTATTTACCTTGTAGAAATGAAAGATTCTGTCGAGTTTCAAAATTTCAAGGTATTTTATACAATAACTATGGACGATTGAAAATTGCGTATTTTTACAGTTTTTTCCAAATAACTCAATAACTAATTATCCAAACGGCTATATGAACCTATCATTTAGTCGCTATTGAAATTACGTATAAAACAAACTTACTTTCGACACGAACTTTTCATTCAGTTGCTGAAAAGTCAAGCGGTAAAAGACCCCGTAAAAAATTTTTCAGAAATTATAGCTTCTAATCACTCACATTGTTGAACAAACTGGAGTTTTTATATACGTAATATTTTGGTACGATTTACGTCTTCCCAAAAAAGTAATGAAAACAAATCTCCTAGGCTTCTGCAAACCATACCTCCGTATGGAATTTGGATGACTCATACATTTTAAGAGGTAAGATATTTTCACACTAGACTTAGAATTCTAAAACACAACCTAATAAACGGACAGTTAATCCTGACCCTTTCTACTGAGCCAAGAATTATAAACTTGTTACTTGTACTTGTAATCTAAATGCACAGCCTCTACCTGTTAAGTTTCCACATTACTCATATGTAATTGCGTCTATAATGAAGATTTTTTTAAATTTAACTGTCATATAAATGAGTGTCTTGCAGATTTCTATGTAGGCCTTTATCTTTTTCTATGGATATTTGTTAGCTAAGATAGATACTTCCATATTTCCCTTTTCCTCCTTCAATTTTATCCTGGTGTTTCCCACATAACCTATATTTCTTCTCGATGATGTCTTCATTTGTTAGAAATTTCCGCAGTAATAAGAAATTTTTTCTAGCTTGTTGGATTCCACACTTTATCTTCATTTGGATCCCATTTTTGTTAATCACGCATCCCAGATATTTGAAATGTGTGACCTGTTGGATGTCCTCTTCGTTTAGGTGTATTTGGGTTTGCAATATTATGTTTTTATTGACAAGCTTAACTTTGGTTTGTTAATGTTTAGACAGCTCATGGCTCTCATCGTTGACCTTATTTAGCAATATCAGGGTATCATTTGTAGGTAGGAGTATATCGAATATTAATTGGAATCATTTATTTTGATACCTATCATTTAGGAAATGGTTTTTCTATGTAAAGTTACATAGCATCACCTAATTCATCTTTATTTCAAAAACTTTTGTTGGATCTTGGAGTGTGTATTTGAATTTCAACTTTTAGGTTCCAATACAGATTACTGTATTTTGTTTACCATATAATCCTCATTATCTTATGTATAACAAGAGGATTATTTCTCAAAATCAATGAAAGATACGAAGGCATCTATTTTCCAATGCAGTTTTAATATGTGTTAAATGAGTATAACAGTTTTTAATTATTTTTTAATAATGCAGTACCAACGATAAACGTATACAAAGGTGAACCTTCTCGTAGACTAGTTTTTTCCAAATTGAGGTCAACCAGATAATTTACTGATTAATTAATCTTGTCAGATCGAAAAGATATTACAACTTAACAATTATTGTAACACATGTAACTGCTTGACGAGTTGTTCTGATTGACACGTGATTCTGATATTGGTTAAGGTTATTATAAAAAATATAAAAAATAATGTTTATGTCATTTACAATTTGTTTGCAAAACTCAAAACATATACTGATATATTTCCGGGTTAGTGAACTTGGTTGATAATATTTAGAGGACCTAGAATTATAAATGGTAAGTTATACAAGTATTAATTTAAAAAATAAAATCATAATGCATTTCTAGACAAAATGATAAAAATTCAATTGAAAAAAAACCCAAATGTTTTTTTTAACATCCTTCATCTTATATTTTGTTAACAAATCCGTCTGAAATTTGAAGTTCAGTATTCTTTCAATTATTGTTACAGAGATTGATAGAAGTGCATGGATGAAAATATTGTTTTAAATATATTTTTAAATTTTAAAACCCGCATAAATAAGTGATATTTGCCGAGAATTTTGCCAAGAGTTTTGATTAATTACTGGTTGGATATTGTCAAAATTCCTCACAGTATGTTGGATCAAACTTGAACATTGAACTCATATGTCTGATACATCCTGTATAAATTCATATTTATTTTGGATTTTTGGTTACAATTCGCTTTAATATGGCTGGTACGTCACAGGTGGAAACATTTTGCTCTGACCAATGTGTAGTCTACCAGATCTGCTATGGTATATTTTTTGTGTTGGATAGGAATTTACTACATATGTTATGTTTAACAATTATAGGCAAGCTCTAGACCTTCATCTAATGAGTTTGTTAATCAATTCTTAAGTGGTGTTCCGTGAATTTCCTTTTATTTTATTTAATTAATACTATTTGTTTAAAGGGATATTTTGCAAGAAATCTTTGATACATAATATGTTTAGCAGCTGTAAACATATACGCCATAAGTAATAATAGAATTTCTTTTCATTCTGCAACAGTTGTCAACAGAAGCACACCTTAACTCTCTGAAAGAATAGATTCCAATCATCTCAATAGGTCACTAAAATTTTCCCAGTGGGTCACTAGGTCTATCATGAAAAACAGATGGTAAACTAAGTACGAAACAATCGCAGATGTAAATATATAAAAATATTGGAAATAATCAAGCAGGGAACACTCTTCTAGATAGATGAATGTAACACCAAAATTGGTCCTAGATCGTTGTGCTAAAAATGTTGGCAAATCAAAAAAATACTTTTCGAAGATTACGAGAAATTAATTAATGCGACAATCGACCGACCGACCTCGTAAATCATTGTGGCGCTAACAAATATTTCATTGATTCCAATTCTCACATATCCGAGATGTCAACAAACCTTCGCTAACCGGCTAAAAAAATTTATCGATAGAATTGCATAATTCGATAATCACCAACAAACTTGATCTCGTAACATTTCCACATACATAATCGTTTCCATCGAAGATCCCAATGCAAAAGACATTAGATCGTTTGCGTTGTAGGTACGTCACTTTTTTTACGGTCACGATTCCTCCATAGTGAAATGATGTTACCTGGTAGACGACCTCGCGTAACCTTTAAAATTTTCAAGTTCATCGATGGAATTCCGTCGTCGTTATTCTTTCGCTCCTCTCGCGATCGGCGTGTTTTTTGCGGAGAATGTGAAGATGCACAGCGATAGTGATGAAGAGATGATGCACGCAAAAGGTTGGAATCGTTGTTGACGACGCCGACGGAGAGGATAAACACGTGATTGGGAAATCTATTAAGATTTACTTTGTAATGCAAGATTTACGATACAACGCAAACATTCACCCATTATAACTTAAATTTATTTCACGAGCGCTCTATAAAATGTGCTGTTTGAATTTTATAGTGTGGTGTACCTCATGCATCTATCCTGGGCCCTTTCCAATATTTTAGCCGTTTATTAATGAGTGACGACTAAATGTCAACTGAAGAGGCTTTGGTTTTCTACTTCTTTGTTGCATTTTTATTATAAACCACGAAATTCGAGTTCTGTGATGGACTTAATAATATTTAGAATATTGATAGAAGGTAAATGGTTCAGTTCGGTGCCAGTGAATTTGATACAATTTTCTTCATAAAACAGTATTGTTGCCAATGATTTGTATATGTTATATATTATTGATTTTAGTTATTCTAAAGATGACAAAATATTAGAAAGATGATTTTCCTATTATCCTTTAACCAATCCTGTAGCAATAATTGCTAAAATTCAATATGTATATTGTGTATATTGAAAATTTTTGTTATGATATTAAATATATCTAACCGTCTGTCTGTCTGTGAAAAATATTAAGCAAATAAGCCTGATGAACAAAATACCTTTAGAGCACGCCGATCAACAATTAATAGTTTTCTTTTCAGACCATATAATAAAGAAGAAAACTTTGAGGTGATAAGATGTGCATCTGCTGATAGATCTTCAGAAACCAAATATCACGTACCTGTTTCAAAATTATAGGAAATTCTAGAGAAAACAACATAAATGTAAGACTAAAAGTTGTAGTAGTAATTACTACTACAACTACTACTTTATCCTGTGTAATTACACAGGATAAAAAAGACCAGCTAGTGGGGGTTATAAATGTATTAGATTATAAACTGATGTTGCAAACTAAACGTTTACAAATGAAAAAAACAGCCTCTTTTTAGTTGTACCATTGAGCATTCGGATTTGTAAACCTTAGGACTGAATAAGGCACCTTTTTTGGTCCTAAATTAATGTTCTTAAAGAGATCAGTAGCGTAAAATTGCCTCAATATTATACACATTTTATTTTATTTTTTCAAGTAATATATTTTCAAGTTTCACAATTCTTTATCCTAATAATACAGAAATATAGTATGTTATTTTGCTTATCCCAATCACTTTGCACTGACGAGACAATTGGTGACAGATAAAACCAAATTTAAACAGGAAAAAAAATATTTAATGCCCTTTAATGTTTTTATTTTCACACTCGATTTCAGTTCAGTTCTTGGATTTATTTAAAAACACAGTCCAACTCACAATTTATATTCACAGAACTATTTACAACTTATATTTACTATACGGCAGTCGAATACTGAATGAATGTTTCTCAGCTCTCCGTATTTATATATTTCTTCTTGGAATTCTTCAGAACGTCAAAGAGCCGCCGAAACTAGACTACATTCTTCGAGAATTACAATGCAAGTCGCCGACCTCGATGCGCCAGCCGAACAATATTTCGGATTTCCCGAAATATCGGATTAATGCCGATTTCACGAATTATAGGAGGGATTCCCGTCACAAAATAATCATTACAATTAATATAATAAATATAAAAATTTGCTGGATGACCGCTATATACGATTATGATCCATTTTAGAAATCACCTCATGGCATGAATAAATAGATACTGGGCACTACTTTAAAACGGGTCGGGTCTCCTTAGTTTCACTGTGAATAGAACTTGCCTTAAATCTCCTTATGTAAAACTAAACAATAAGTCAATACCTAAATTGTCGTCATTAAAGTTTCTCGGTTTACAAATTGATTCCAGAATGTGCTGGAGTGAAAATGTTAATAAATTAGCCTCGAAATTTGTGGTCTTTTGAGATACCTTAGACAACAAATGTCTCTGACTTCATTAAAAGTTTATTATTTTGCTCACATACAGAGTATAATTACATATTGTATTGCTGCTTGGGGTTCAAGTCCCACTGCAATCAAAATATTTACCTGGCAAAAAAAATTATCCGGTGCATGCTGAAGTTGAAGTATAATACCTCATGCCGACTACATTTTAAAGAACAATGATTATTAACAGTACCCTCACTGTATTTTCTGCAGCTAGTTTTAGTGGATAAGTGTTTATTACTAATGCCGACGTTTACACAGGAGAAATGCATATGCAGACAAGGAAAGCAGGGGAACTCAGAATTCCAGGACTCAGGTCAGTGATCATAATTTTGAAGAATGGGTACTTTAAGGTTGATTGTGAAAATTGAAAAAAAGTGCAAGACTGATGATATCCTAGATATCACAAGGGTTTAGCTCTGTGGGAGCCCTTGCCAGGTTTTCAGGCTCGTGGCAGCAGTTTTCCATGAATTTCCTGACCGTCCGGGCTGTTCCTAACAGAACGGCTTTTTGCATTAATTGGTAAAGATGTTCGTGCAGACCAAGGTATTTTAAATTATTTAGTAGAAGTTTTGGGACTACTCCTGTTGTTAACATTGTAACGTGTAAAAAATGGAAGCCTTTGTCAGTTAAGTTTGATGCCATCCATAAATCAGTCTTCTTAATAATCTGTTAGATTAATTCATGTTCTCTAATTCGTAATTTATATGAATCCGCTCCTGTGCTGTATAGACGTTAACGCATGTTTGGTTCGTTTGAGTAGGGAGATTTTCAGACTGGTAGAACGAAAACGGGGAAGAGGGTCTTCTTTTCGCCTTGAAGCGGAGTGAATGCATGTGCCTTGCGTTCGCAGATTAAGAGGCAATTTAAATGGCGTTCCTTGAAGTTGGCGTATGAAAGTTTTCTGTGGTCAGAAGACGAGGGCCGAAAGGCATTTTTCGATGGCGAAGATTGTGTTTAAAAAGAGACGATGATGGCTAAAATATTTATGGATTAAACCCTTGTTGAGAACGGTAAGCACGTGCCAAGCTGTTGGAGATAAAGTCTTCATGTACAAATTATATTTTAGGGTGTTACGGTGCATTGTTACGGTGCATTATTACGGTGTATTCTTACGGTGCATTCTTATGGTACATTACGGTACATTCTTATGGAGAATACTTATGGAGAATTTTGAGTTACGGTGGATTTTTCCACATTCTGAATCCAGTTTTATGGTGGATTCGTTTTACAGTTTAACTGTTTCCTGTGGATTCTTTTGAGTTTTGTTCTCGTTTGGGGCCATGTTCTAACTAAGAATTTTTAAAGTTAGTATTTTCTTTGTTTTGGAGCTGTTAATTTTGAATGTAACTGACGTGCAGTCGGTAATGAATTAGTTGGAGATATTTGGCTTTGAGTTTCCAGATTCAAGAGCACAGTACAAATAGACATTACAGTAAATTTGTGGCAATAGCAAATTCAGATTATTTTTGTAAAGGTAAGGTTTATTTTCTGTCGACAGATTATACCATTATCTTTTTTGATAAAATCATTTTAATTAGGTGATTATTGTTAAGTACATGTTTCGTAGATTTCAGATATAATTTTTTTTGCATAAACTTCTAAATTTTCATTGTAGTTTTAAATCATATTCTTGAATATTCCGTTATGTAAATTTCAGATTTTACTCTAATTACCGCTATTAGAATGTCCTAATTTATTTTGAAACAAACTTTTTATTGCAATTTTTTTGTACTATATTTTTTTGATTTTTTGTTACACTCTCTGTATTTACATTTCGCATATTTTTTTATACACCAAACCTATCGATTGTGAAAGAATTTTTGGAAGCACCATTGAAAGTATTGAATACATATTTTTTTAACAGAATCAGATTATTAGCAGTTGTTGTTTATAAGGAACATACGACATCACTATAGCCGGTATGATTCATAACCGCATACTATTTTTTGGTTTTTAAGGTATGTTCACTTAAAGGTTGAAACAAACGTCGCCCTAAAAAAAATAATAAATAAATTTAAATTTTGTCTTTTACTATCTTTTACCCACGACCTTATGTTCTCCGATGAACAGCAGCCGCTAGCACATGTGAACAAATCAAGGTAGGTTTTATATTGATTTTTAAGTTTTCCAAACTTAGGATACCAAGTTTGTGTTACAACATAACAATTGGTACAGTTCGTGTGTTATTCATGTCCCACTGTGCCTTTATTTGAAATTCCAAATCCCTGTATTTGGCTATTTTTTCCGCCTGCTTAATATTTATATTATTGTTGTTAGGGATTGCTGTCAATTAAGGTTGTTTTCCTAGAGACTTTATCTACTAAAACTATATCTGGTTTATTGTGAGCAACAGTCCGTTCGGTAAGTATCGTGCGGACCCAGTACAGCCTGTAGATGTTATTTTCGAAAACAGCTTGTGGTTTGTATACATAGTATGGCACTCTTACCAACTGCAACAGTTCAAGTTTCAGTGCTAGTTCCTGGTGCAGTATTTTTGCCAAAGCATCGTGTCGTTCTTTGTATTCGGTTGCAGCGAACGCTTGACAACCTCCTGTGATATGCTGGATAGATTCAGATGTTTGGCAACCGTATCTGCATTTGTCGTTATTAATAGAAGGGTCTTTAACGATGTACTTTAGGTAGTTCTGAGTTGGGATTACTTGATCTTGGATTGACAATATAAAGCCTTCCGTTTCAGGAAACATATGACCACAGATCAACCAGTAGTTCGTCGCTGAACTATCGATATAATCTTGGTTGACGTCATTTATATGTCTTCCATGAACGGGCCTCTCTTTCCATTTGAGCAGTTTCTGATCAGTTGACTGGTGGTGTAATTGGACTTGTTGTTCTGTTAGTCGCAGTGGTATTGAGGCATCAACTTGGCATATGACTCTGTGTAGATGAGAAAATTCTGCGAACTTCTGGAAGTGACTAAGTAAGTTAGAAATTTGTTGGTTTAGTAGTTTGCTTATATCGGCCAATCCTCTTCCTCCTTCATACCGTCGCAAAGTTGTACGTTCGACAGAGCACTTTGGATGGTGATTTTGAGCTTTTGTTAGTAGAATTCGAACTTTCCGTTGTAATTTTTCAATGTCAGTCTTGCACTAATTAACTATACCGAAAGAGTAACTAAGCACTGAACAAGCGTAGGTGTAAATCGCCTAAAACAGATTTTTACTATTAAGTTTGGTTTTCAACAGTCGTCTTACCCTTCTATAGAACCCCGTTGTTAGGTCCTTTTTCATGGTGGAGTGATCAATACGTTGGGCCTGCTTTATTTCGAGCTATTTATAAGTATGACCTTCCGTCATAGATTCAATTGAGGTACCATCTCCCATTTCGCAGTGCCCTTGCTGTATTTTGCCTTTATCTATATTAATAATTCGGCATTTGTCTAGGCAAAATTGCATATGAATGTCGCTTCTACTATTTCAATCATATCATGCAGCTGTTGTTTTGTAGCTGCCAACAACTTTAAGTCGTCCATGTATAACAAATGGTTTATCTTGAATGCTTGTACGTTGTTGTGTTTAAGACTAAACCCAAAACTAGTCGTGTTCAGTTTGTTTGAGAGAGGGTTTATAGAAAGGCAGAACCACAGCGGGCTAAGAGAGTCTCCCTGGAATATACCTCTTCTGATTGGAATGGGGTCAGTTTGAATCGAACAGTTGTCTTCATTCAGTGAGATTTTGGTTTGTGAGGTGGACATGACATATTATAAAAAGTTAATAATACAATTATTCACTTTATAGAGTTTCAGTGCTTTAATGAGCCAATCATGTGGAACAGAATCAAAGGCCTTTTTGTAGTCCACATATGACATGTAGAGATTTAGTCCTTTGGCGTGAGCTTGATTGCAGACAACGGAATCAATTATCAGTTGTTCTTTCCACCCCATCGAATTTTTCGATGGGGTTGAAGTAATTATGTTGTTGAGCTCACAATGTTTGAAAATGCGATGATTAATGCACGATGTTATAAGTTTGTATAAGGTTGGGCGGCAAGTGATTGGTCGGTAGTTTGCTGGGTCCTGTGTACATAGGTTGTCCTTTGGTAAGAGGTATGTAGCACCATGAGTAAGGAAACTAGGCATATTGTGTGGATGGGTAATTATGTCATTTATCAGGGCTGTTACTGTTTCGTGCATTGCATACAGTTTCTTTACCAGTAATTTTGCGCACCATCTGGTCCTGGTGCTTTCCAGTTATGGAGGTGCTTCATTATGTTGGATGTGTCTTCCGATGTAAATGGTTGGTGTTGCATGGTATCACAGTTCTAAAATGCAGCCTCTTCCTCATTAAACCAGCTGGCTCTGGAGTTATAGGAAATTGTTGTGAAAAGCTGTGTTTTCCAAAATTATTCGATGTCCATTTTACTTGGGTAGCTAGGGGCATCATTATTATTGTCTATAAAACCCCTTTTCTGATTGCCATAATTGTACTCGGTCAGTCTTCCAATGTCTTTTCGATTTTCCCTTCAAGCCTTCTTTGCCTAGATGGTTGTGTGAAGCATCTAAAACATAGTTTGGCAAGATAAATTTGTTCATTCGCTGCAATACGATACCCAATTTCTTTGAGGTTTTAATTGTGGGAAGGATTGGTAATAAAGAATATTTTTATTATTATTACCAAATAGAAAACTTTTCCATGTCATATTACTATCTGAAACTGTACTTTTATGTAGAAAAAACGTATTAGGTACATACATTTAAGATATTTTTGCCAAAACAGAAAACGCTAAGGTGACAAAATGGTATATTTGAAATTATAAACCAATCAAAAGGTTCACATAAAGTACTCGTATTTACTAAGTTCGTGTATCCGTCTACTCTACCATTACATCCATAAAAACAATCACGCTCTCAAAACGACGTTCTTTAGGTTATTCGATCAAACAAACATTTTTGATATGAAAGACTACCCATGATTTAACTTCGCACGCTTATTTTTCTTTGTTCTATGACACGCAACGATATTTCCCATATTTTATGAAAGCAGCAATGCAATACATTTATGCATATAATTTAACGTTGGAAATCACTGACAAGTAAAATTCAGGTCATTTTGATTTTGCAGTTAATGGATTTTATCAACATCACATTTTGCCGTAGGTACCTATATGTGCCTTTTTATATGATCAGAATGCGCACACGACATTTTGTATGAGAGTTATTGTTAAATTAACCGTAACTGTATCGCGATTTTGTAGACGAACTGGTTCAGAAAGAAGTCGAATTGCGGGATGGAATAAATGAATATGAATAAATGACTAGAAAAGGATATAATAGGTACTAAAAAAATAAATGAATATCTTACATCTCACGAATTAATAAAAAGCCTAAGATGCCAACATATCATTCAGAACACATCTTAAGATTGCATCATAACGAAATGCATAGATGTTGAGAAATGAAATACAATTCATTAAACACATTAAGTGGTCGTCACTGATTATTCCAAATATAGTCCGTTATATCTTGAGGTGACTTCTACAACAGTATTTTGAATTTTCGGTGGTTGCTCATTTAATATGGTGCCTGTATTAATGACACTTTCTGAAAACATTACTTTTCAATAGTAGTTGTGATGTTTGGCGACAAGACTAAATTATTAATTAAAATGCAAGACACAACACTTTTGGGACCAATAGTTAGTGCATCAATGCGCATCACAGAGACAGAGATGGTTTCATAGAAGTTTAACCAGTTTAGCAAAATAGATTTGTCATAACTTACAAGGCCTTACTCTAATTCGTTTAGTTATTGGATCTCATCAAGCCCGTGGCAATTTTAACAAACTAAGACCAAATTTGATGACACCTCGTAGTTGAATAGTGGTAATCATTTATAGATGGTAGTGTAACCAATTTGGAATCTATTTTAAACCAGAAGCAATAAGACACCAAATATATACATATATATATATATATATATATATATATATATATATATATATATATATATCAGGATCGGCTATTTAAACGCAGTAACCAAAACCGTTCATATAAACATAAGCTAGCAATAACAGATGGAAATAATTCGGAATATTGCATTTTTATTTCAAAAATGGATAAACCATTTAAAGTTTGTTATAAATTAAATGGTGATCTGATTAAATATAGATTAGTTACTTAAAATGAAACTTACATAGCTTCTATGAGATACGATATAACAGGCTTAAGCGTGAGATACAAGATAGTTAATGCACACTATATGGAGTAATTGGCTGATTCTCGTACGCTGATTCTCGTACGCCGAACTCTCCGAAGACGATTTCGACAGACGTTTGCAATTTTGTGAAACGATGATGGATATTTGTAACCGTGATAATAATTTTATAAGAAATGTGGTGTTTTCAGACGAGGCTACATTTTGTTTAAATGGTACGGTTAATCCACATAACTGCCGCTACTGGTCGCAAAGTAATCCTAATTGGGTACAAGAGGCTCATACACAACATCCCCAAAAATTGAACGTTTGGGCCGGCATTTATAACAACAGAATCGTGGGACCTTTCTTCCTACAAGAAACTTTTAACGGAGATAGGTATTTACAGCTCTTGGAGACACAAGTTATTCCGGCATTGGAGGTAAATGGACAATTACCAAATAATACCTGTTTTCAGCAGGATGGAGCACCACCCCATTACGCTCGCATTGTTCGAGATCATTTAGATAGGACATATCATCACAGATGGATTGGAAGAAGGGGTACTTATGAATGACCTGCACGAAGTCCCGACCTTAATCCACTAGACTATTTTCTGTGAGGTTACTTAAACTCTAAGGTTTATTTTGATAGACCAAATAATTTGCAAGAATTAGCTGCAAGAATAACTCAAGACATCCAGAGAATTACACCAGAAGTAATAGCTAATGTTACTAGAGAATTTAAAAACCGAATTGCTCATTGTCAAGAAGTAAACGGTGCTCAGTTTGAACATCTAATACATTAAGTTTAGTTAAGTTAAGTTTCAATGTTTTGAAAATCACTTAGATTTAGCTAATAATTATGATTATGTATTTCTTTAATGGATATTAGATTATTTTTCCTTTCTTTAATTACTTTTCTGTTAATATCTCGGTAGGTATTGAAGTAAACAATATCAAACCCTATATTTTTGTATTCGCAATAAAATGTTTCATCAGCAAATAAAATACTATACAGGGTGTTTCATTGCAAATTTTAAAATCGACCGGTAAAACAAAAAGTTCAAAATTGCAAAAAAAATTTGGAAATAGGCAATCTACTGCAGTATCCACCTGTCAAATTTCATTTTGATATCTCTAATAATTCCAGAGATATTTGCTTGGTTCCACACATTTGCCTATCACTGTATAAAAAACAATAAGAAATTTGTCTTCTAAATGTTATTTGTGACATATTCTTGAGTATTTTTTAATGGTTTCTTGGGAAATAATCCCACAATCGAAATAAAAAGCTGTATATATACAGCTTTTATTTCGATTGTGATGTTATACAGCTTTTTATTTCGATTGTGGTGTTATTTCCCAAGAAAACATTTAAAAAATACGAAATTGTTTCAAAACAAATAAGTTATAAAATTAGCTGGTCCACCTAGGCCATATCTTAATTTAAAACAAGAGTGCAAAACGCAAAATAAAGTATTTACGCGAAATTTTAAAAGTGAAACTGATAATAAAAAAAGCAATGGTTGTGTGAATGTGATCGCCTCATTACATTATTTTGTTTTTCTTGCATTATTTATGGCGGGGAATCAATTTGGACAGAAACACGAATGAAGGATTGAAACGTTTCTTAGAAATACCATGTGTCTTTCTGTACTTAGTATTGAAAAAAATATATTCAATCAATGACAGACTAATTAAAAAGGGCACTGAACATTTCGCTTCCGAAAAAAAGTCGACAAATGTTTTAATTTATAAAAAATGAATGCAGTATTAGCAAAGCTATGGTTTGTTTTATTGCATCTTGAATACTAATATTTGACCAGTAAAGTGCACCACCAATTTCACAACCCACCAGCCGCCACTCCTTCTCAGGTCTTGTATAGCGAAAAATCCATTACTATCTAACACTGACTAAAATAGATGTAGACTCAGGATCAGGTCAGTATCACAAGAATTGGAGAGGATAGAATTGCCAACAGACACAATTATGGATGTATTGCAACTTTGCTTGCTATTTTTAGGAGAAGACCGATTCTGTATTAAACTAGATCGACTGACCCATGACCTTCATCAATAACTGTATGCAATGGCTCGAAAAATCATTTATAAACTACGAAAAATAAGTTCTGTGATAGGTATGTTGATGACGAATTCCATCATTTTATAGCATACATAGGTGAACAGATATTGTTGGACCATGTGAATCTTCTGTTAATTTCACCATGGAGATCAAACAAGAAGGTTGTCTAGCGCGAGAATCAAGACAAAAGTTTATAGGAATCCTATACAAAAGAGGTTATAATATCTTACTACAACAACTACTACTTCTTTCCATAATTCGCCAAATGAATGATCTGATATTGAAGTTATTTAATGTTATCAAATTCATTGGATTGTTTTTATTGTTTATCGATATCGTTATTCAAACGTATCATTTAGAACAACCTTCCTACTTTATTCGTTGTTTCAATCTCATTTCTATTATTTGTGTGTTTCGTATTAAATTATTTTCCATTGACAAAATATTTTCCATAGTATTTCGTAGGTTATTTGTCATTTCTTCTTTTAATTTCTTTTTATTCTATTCAAATTTTTTGTTATATTTTGTTCTGTTTTCTTGTCATTGCCAGTTTTAGTCTCTAAACATTTGTTGTTCTTCCTTTATTATGCTCTCCTCGTATGTATACTTTTTACTTCCTCTTCATGAGTTACTTAATTTATTCTTCAAATTGTTGTGTTTCTGTGGACTTTGTAGTTCAATCAATTTTAAAAGATTTTGAATATTTTTATTATACTTTTATTTCGGAAAATTTCTTTTAAACTGAGTGTTCAGATAGCTTTAAACTGAAAACTCAAAGTAGAATTTGAACTGGCCATGAAGTAAATTGAAAGACAGACAATAAGAAAAAGTAAAACTGAACGTAGTGATGTGTCGGATCATTCAAATTGTATATCCGCGGATACGGATCTGAATACGGATATTTAGTCCCAAGATCCGCGGATACGGGTACGGATCTTAACTTTTTTAGAGTACGCGACGGTAAATACTGCACATAAACCTTTGAAAAGAAACAATCTGTTATGGACAAAAGTTATTGACTTCTATAAGAGTTAACTCTCATAACCAAAGACATTAAAGTATGATAGTTATAGACTGGACAAGTAGTCACTTGGAGGTCTCAGTCACATCGCTCGCACATATTTATCATCACCGGCGACAAGTGTTCCAAGTGAGCAATTTTTTAGTGCAGCAGGAATTGTTTATGAGCCACATCGTAACGGCCATTTGGGGGACAAAGCTGCCAAGTTGCTTTTTGAAATACAATTTACCATTACTTAATTTTAATTATGACTTAACTTTTTTTTAAATTTCTCTAATTGTCACTGTGTTTTGAATCTAATGTCAACACTTTATGTGTCACGAAGTATTAATTTACTTCATTAGAATTTGAAACATTACGAAGATTTCAGTTTTTTTTTCTTATTGTAAAAGTGATCTATAATAACTAAATATTTCATTATTTTATTAAGCTTAACACGAAGATTTAACCCAATTTATCTCTTAGGCCCGCTTGTTCAATAAGAGATTATTCCGGGATTATATTTAACCCCGGATTATCAAAAAAGTTTCGTTGTCCAATTGAAGATTAAGTGTTAACCCTGAGTTAATCTGGGTTCACAATAATCTCTTCATTTAGACCAGTTAACCTAAGATTAAGAACTAATTTGACATTCCTAACCGTATTTTCTGTCAGATTGTATATTAAAAATCCCGCCCTAGTTCTTATATTTTTATAGTATCAAGGATTGGATTTGTAGTGTAATTTAAAACATATTTTGATGGGTGACTTAATAGAAGAAATAACAGACGACGAAGATTTTCTTGAACTGATACAAATTATTGAACCCCGAAGAAAGACACCAATGTTTCGAAATCGGGAAAACCATTTTGAAAAATGGACAGAAAATGAATTTCTTCATAGATTTAGATTACCCAAGGATATTGTAATTGGAATCTCTATCGGAGGGCCGCCACCTGTTGATTTCAAAAACCTTTTTTCGTCTGCAAATTTTTGTCTTGTAGACTTTTTCATATTTTTAAATTTCGTTTTTAATGCCATCGCACTTTTGTTATCACTTGTCAAACCACAGTATTCTTGTGATATCTTTTGCCATGTGTGAAGTTTCTCGGCATTTGTAACTGCATCGGTTTTTTTTTATTCTCTATAACATGTTTGTATCTTGAAACTAAACTAACTAATATTTCCTCTTCGTAGGGTTTGAAATTGGAGCTTCTCTTCTTTAAATCAGACATTTAAAAAGATAACGTCGACTTTTAACCAAAACAAAACTTAAGACAAATGACAGCAAGTCATTGAAAACCACTGACATATAAATTCAAAGTTCTGTGTTGAAAAGGTATCTAAGAAAACAAAGAATAAGTTGTTTTGTGAAATATTACATCCAAACAATATACCATAAAACAAAAAATATGATGTTTCATGAAAAAAATATGTAGATTACTAAACTCGGGGTTATTTTCGATTTGAACAACATGCCAAAGTATGATCGCGGATTTAGTTTTAAACCAGGATTGACAAATCGGGGAGTTAAGCCAGTATTCAACAACTGGGCCTTTTAAAGATTTTTTAAATGATATTTTATAAAAACTTCCCATAATAAATGTTTAAATATATCATCATTTGAATACGCTTATTACCAAGATGTGTGATAGATCTCATTATAAAGTTAGTTGATTCTGTACCTTTGAGTTATGTACTGTCGGTATGGTACTCACTTTGTTACCTAATCACCTATATATAAAATTGTATGTATGTATTGTATGAATTAAAAATTAATATGGTAAAAGATCCGTAAAAAATCAGCCTAAAAACTAACGAATACGGAGACGGATTTTTCTTCTCCCTCGGATATCCGCGGAGACGGATACGGATATCCGGCACACAAAAACCAAAAAATGTCGAAAATATTTGAAAAATAAGACGAAAATTCAGAAGAAGAAAATGACGAAGTGACCCCCCTATTTGTAGTGCACAGATCTATATTCTCTAGCAATTAAATGCCAAATTCGAATAATGCATAAGTACATATAAAAGCGTCTTCAAACTGTTAACAATAAATTATTTTTCCTCGGTTCACGAACAATGTAAGAAAGAAAAAGCCATCACATAGAACCCGAAGCACAACCACGCCTGGTAACTTCACAAGAATCGAAACAGCGATATTTGAAGGGCATAATGAATTACAGTTTCGAAATTCGATTAGGAAATTATATCAAATTGACCTTTCCTGCTGGTACATTAGCGTTGGTGCGGCAGTGAGTGATTTACAAAATTTCTTGTTATATTATCCGTTGGCAACGCCACCTGAAATGGTGTTAGAATAGGTACGTTGAATGCCAATCTCGCACTTGCACAAAGTATAGTTATTAGATAGTCGGGCAATGGTAGGAAGTAACCTATAAAATTTATGACGGTGGTTTGAACCTAACCGAAGAAACACGTTCTACAGCAACAGGTAGATTACTAACTAACTAATACCTAATTATTAGTACACATTTTTCCGTGCAAATTGAAA
Organism: Octodonta nipae; assembly: GCA_034190945.1. Classification (NCBI taxonomy): domain Eukaryota; kingdom Metazoa; phylum Arthropoda; class Insecta; order Coleoptera; family Chrysomelidae; genus Octodonta; species Octodonta nipae. Next base: position 52,634,088 of record CM067224.1, read on the forward strand.
CTTTGACTGGAATGTTTGGTCGTTATATAAAAAATCAGAATAACTTAGTATGCCGTCATAAGGTTGTTAAGCAGTAATAGTAGGGCTGCCATAACTAGAAAACGATAATATTTGTTTTCATATATTTAATGGAAAATATCCGAACTACAATTAATAGCTTAACCTTTATGAAATATAGTTCCTTATCTTTAATCCATTATTTTCTTACAAGGCTACCGTACTTCCAAACAAATCGATGAAAAAAAAATGACAAATCCTCTAATTCCTAGTAATGACGTTCCAGGAAGTAATAGGATTTCAACTATAATAAAAGTGATTTATTAATAAGTACGTTTTATAAGTGTATTTTTTGTAACCAATCTTAAACTTCTTTAGGTAAAATCCTAGAAATAAAATATAACTAAAGATTGTAAAAAATTGTAGTAATTTAAAGTGTATGAAAGGTTTTATCATGCAGCAATTTAGAAATTGGCATCACAATATTGTAGCAGAGCAATAATTGAAGCATTTTGGTACTAACTTAAACAGTAATTGATTGTTTAGATGTCAAATAAACTTGAACTCAAATGAGTCTTATACTTAAATCAAATATATGTAGAATCCTCCCCCAATCCTACTAAAAACCAATCCCACTTTTGGTAAAATTACAGAGACCTATATTATTATGATAAGTGTTTAGAAACCCTCAAACTTTAGTTGTCGCTATTTAATTATTAATTTCATTTCCATCAGAGAAAAATTATTTAAAATCAGGAGGGAAATGAAAATAATATTTAGATTATAGTCCAATTAATAGTAATTTATAGTTTATAGACGATAATAATTAACTGAAAAAAATCCGCGAAATATGAACATTTTCTCTTTCCGGGTTTTATTAAAAAACTAGATAACAGGAAAAATTGTGGAAAATAGGATAACTAAAGTATCGAAAAATTCTGTTAAAACCACATTTTACCAGTTTTTGTCACATACATTCATTTTGGAGTTCTTTGATTCTCTACAACTTTTCCATTTACAATATCACTTTTCGAAAACCAAAAAGTTTTTATTGCGTAAATAATTTAGTACTACAAATTTGCTTTAAAAATAAAGGCAGTTATCGTTAATAAAAAATTACTTAAATGAGAGCATAAGCGGTTTGATGTTAAAATGTAAATATAATTTTTTAGTAGTGAACTTTTTTTTGTCTAAAACAGCACCAGTAGAAAACGGCTGTCAAGTATACGCCTTGAAAAAATATTATTATTAGGCAATTGCCTCAAGATATGTTTTTGACAAGTAAAACCTATTAATTAAGAATTGTTCCTAGAACTAAACTATTAATCAATTTTAATCCATTATAATTAAGACAACAGATGCATGTAGAAACTTGCTTTTAGTTGTGAAGTTTGTTTTTAAGCACCAATTTTATTTATCAATTTTAATTGTAGGTAAATGAAAGCCTGCATTTTACTCTAATTTTCAACACAATTTTCATAAATTCTAAGAACACTAACAGGGCGTTTCGTACAATTGTACAACCACATTCGCAATCCAAGCTCATACAAATCTGGAGCCTAAGGCTGTGTCCCACGTAAACGCGATTTGCTCGTTGCGGGCGGTGCGATACGTCAACGTGACAATTAAAAACTATAACTAAAGGCTAAAACAAACCTAATGAACGATGCTACAACCCAAAATCGCTACAATCGCAGGAATTAATTTCCCAGTAAAATAAAACATTATTTACGTCCGTACTCTCAATGCCAAACAAATAACAGTAACAGTGATGTGAAAGACTAAATTAATGGAAACAAACAAATTTTGAACCGTTCCTAAAGTTATTCCACATCCTCATGCTATTAAAATAGAACCCTGGAAAATGTATATTACTTAAATCTCGCCATTTATTGGGATTTCCCAAGTTTTATTGCTTTGTAAGTATGGTTTGTCAACTAAAATCACAATTATGCTATTTTGATCAATTTATTTTTATTAATAATTTATTAATTTTATTATTAGGTATAGTTTTTGTTTTTAGATATATTTTAATATAATGTGACATGTGACTAAGTTTACAAAAATCGTGAATTTATACACAGACCCTAAGATTCAAGATAAACAGTTACATCTGGCAGCCATGATAGTCACGGCCATCTTTGTTTTAAAGGTGATTTAAATTTTGACATTTTAAAATATTGTTAGCCGTTAGGTTATTAAAGCAGGGTGGTAAAGGTAAGTTTTTAATTCAATACGAAAGTTGCTAACAAAAGTAGGTATTATTTAACATTAATTAACAGAAGGTGCATTGTATGTGTGTTTCATTAAAATTTGTGAAAATATTGAATCTTAAGATATGTGATTTATTAATATGTTCTAATGTTTTGTAGTTATTTTGTAATATTAATACTAACTTTTGAGTTGGTTGCTTGCATTTTCTGTTTACGAATTGAAATCGTTAACTATGAAATGTTAGAATAAAGATTGTAATTTGTATTACTCAATTTAAGATTATTAAAATTTTTCATAGATAATTACTTTTACATTACATGGGCTATTTCCTGCAAAATCGTGGCTTAAATTACAAGGTGACTGACTTTTAAGTAAAATAAATATCTCATTGACATTTTAAGATGTGTATTATTTGGAACATAAAGAAATTCAATGCATCTACTGATTTGTTATGTATGTACCTACTTAGATATAGCTGTTACTTTGAACATTGGAGTTATAAAAATCCCCGAGAAACAATTGACTAAGTAACTTAAATTTAATTAACGGCAGTCATTGGTACTTGAAAACGGTAAGAAATTGCTTTTAATGTCAACATTGCTACAAAATCTGGTACTTTCCGAATTTTGATATGTCTATGTTACAAAGGCCATAAAGTAGCAATTTAGCCACCAAATACTACGAAAACTCCCATAATAATTTTGGTATTTCTGTTGGTTCAAAGTGGCCATTACAGCTGAAATTTAAGCTACAGAGACCATTATTTCTCGGCATTCGTAAGAGCTAAATTATTTTTAGCGCACTATATTAGCAACAAATTAGGACACCTACACATCTATTCTAGAACAAAATGTATTTTTATTCAACATATTTTTTCTTCGAAATCTTGCATTGCTGGCCTCGAAGGTCAAAACATTGAGTAATTATATATGGAGGGAGCGTTAGATACCGTTAGATTGGTTGACAACTTAGAGTATACACTGGTGGAGGTAGCTTGCAATGCAAAAATTTCGTGCCAAGAGTAAAAACAGAGAGCAAGAGTCTATTTCACTCAATTGCGAGGTGCAGCCAATGAACGACATGCTGCACATAGCTCATTGTGAGTGAAATAGCCCTAGCCCACTCTCTTTCAAGCTTTGGCACGATATTTGTGCATTGCAGGCTACCTCCAGAGGTTCAAGCTCTATGTTGTCACAGTGTTACGAAGGTGTTGTGTAAAAAATTGTCAATCAGCGGACAATAGAGAATATATTAAAGATTGAGGTTCTCAAAGGGTTTGGTCATCCTTTTTTAATATTTAGGAACTCGATTGAAATGACGGAAACTTTTAGATTGCGAAGAACAATCTTCCAATTATTATGTCGAACATTTTACCAGGAGCGGTTCCAGTCAAAAATGGGGGAGGGGGGCACCCATTTGTCAAAATTATGTCGAATACCTATATTTGATTAAATTTTTATTTTATTTTTATTCCAATAGATTTGTCAATATGACCTGAACAATTTTGGACATTACACCACTTCTCGGATTTCTCCTCAACTTTTTTTCTTATAAAAATATACGTTTGGCAAAAGACCCCAATAATGTTTACAATTTGATGAAATAGGGTCGAATTTCGACCACTGGGCGACCCCTAGTATAGTATAATTTTCTATTTAAAATTTATAACTTTACATATTTTTTCAAAGTAGATAATTTTTAAGATATAAATCATAAAATCATTATTCTCAATATTCTGTACTTTATTTTCAAACATAAAAAAAACAATAAAAAATCTAATAAATTTTTTAACTATTAAATGCGTTATTGTTCATTGTGTTGTAATTATCATGTCTTTAAGGAAAACCGTAACTTTCTTTTGTAATATGGACAACTAATAATATCGTCATAATACAGTTTACGTACAATAGTATTTATTAACATTGTTCATTGAAAAATACTTTCATACAGAACAATTAGAGACGCAACAAAAAAACATCTAATTAACTGTGACCAATTAACAGGAAATAACAGAATGCAACTTTCGCTGATAATAAACTTGCTTATTGTCATTTTTTTTTCGTTCTTCTCGAGCAATTGTGCATTATCACGTGCTGGAAAAGTAGAATGCAAAAGTCTCTGCGCGCATATTTCGGAATTTCATCTGAATAATAACAAGGTGCACTTTGTGTTTGTGTGTACCATTCATATTATTATCTTAGGAGAATCTGGCGCAACTGAAAATGTTATTGTTATTGTATGATAATTACAGTATTGTGGGATAAGGTTACATTTTACGTTTAATTAAACAAGGGCGTGCAATTGAGAAATGTTCCGTGGTATTAAACCATATTTTTCGAATGCGAAATGTTTATTACGCACGGATTATTTGACATTTACATTGATCTATAATGCCGAAAACGCTGTTTGGTTTGTGGTTTTCGTAATCGTATCATTATTTGTTACAATATATGTATGCATGCTAAGAATTTCAAATTACACTAGTCGTTTTGCATTTGGGGTGTCATTTTGCAACTATCAGTTAGTATGTGTTTGGGATAAGGAGAAAGCAATACTCCACGAAAATACAGAAAGGAATCCTGACCATGAGAGTTTCGACTGTTTCTTATATCCCAATACCGAGTAAACGTCGTATCCCTAACCTTAAAAATGTCCAACTATTCTTTTATATATCCTACTCCAAAATTCCCCAAATAGCCTGGCAAAATTGATGCTTCTTTTAATTATTTTTATGTTTTTTTGGGCAATAACACCACAATAGAAATAAAACGACGTATATTGCAGGAATACCAAACGTTTCAAAGTATATTCTGACTTCGTTGTCAATGGCTTTATATTTATTGATGTAGATTGCAAAATGAAAATTTGATTTATGGCATTTAAAATTGACATTAGAAAATTTTTAACAAATTTAATTTAATAAGGTTATTACAAATCACTTGACGAAAAAAACTGGAATATAACCAACCAACAGAATAAGCGGCATCTACAGACAGTAGGAAAACTCAATGGAGTGTTATTACAAAGGAAATCTAGCACTTGTCGAGTTTCAAAAGGCGTTCGACACAATAGAACACTGGGTTATTATTAGGTTAAGTGAAAAACAGGATATTCCACGGATATATACTGCAATTAATATAAAACTAGGAGATCATCCTCTCTCGCCAAATAATTCACAAGAGCTTGTGAACATGCTTAAAGGTAATAATGGAATTCTAACAATTCATACACTTTTGAATATTTATGTTAGGAGTTCCTTATTGGTGAAAGTCGAAAGGCCAGAACACTGTTAGGGATGAACGGGAAAAGAACTTCAATATCGATATGTTCAACAGCTAAAATATTGGTGATTGTGATGTCAACTTCATAATTACTTTGTCATAATGTTTGTTCTATTAGATTTTTGTATTTTTAGAATAGATGACAAAAAAGACCAAACGTATTTAGGGAGCCATTCTCTTTAAGAATTGTAGAATTTGTGAATAATTAGTACGTCGGTAGTTTATTTAAGTTTCAACTTGATTGTATAAAATGTTTAGTTTAGGATTTGCCATACATTTTCAGTACAGAAATATTGACGTTTAGTAACATGTTGAAAGATAAAGGTAGTCAATTGACGAGTAAAAAATAACCTGGCTGAAGCTTTAACCAAGAGATCCGGTTCAGTTTAATGGCCCATTTTATGGAATAAAGAAGGCTGCAGAATACAGTGAACGTAATACGCAATTCTGTAAAATGAATTTTATGACAAACGCATTTTATATATTTTTCATAGCAATTTTGCATCCCACTTCATGTTTGTCAGCTTTAACGACAGCAAATATGAATAAACACAACAATTATATAGCATTCTCTAAGTAGATTATCTTCAAGAAAATTATGCATAATGAAATACGACTATGAATTAGGTCAGTGCTAAACGAAGTTCATTATACATTGAAATTATCATCATAAGGTGTGTGTGATCGTATATCGTGGTATTTCTTCTCAAACAAAAAGCTCAGTCACATGTGAACCGACCATATTGTATTAACAGAAACCGACAATAAGGATCCTACACGGTTAGATATACTGAAACCTAAGGATTTCGACATTCACGTGGTTGTGAGAGACTCTGAAACATATTTTTGTATTTATAATAGTTAATAATTGTTGGATATATAACCGTTGGCAATGTAATATAAATACAGTTACTCCTCACTTAATGACAGTAGCACCTCAGTAAGGATATAGCCGATTGGCAATACTCTATTGCCAACCAAAAACATTAAGTATTTTAGGGGGATGACTTACCTTGATTATATACCTCCGATTATTAGTTTAGTGAATAGTACTTTATTTATACAGGGTGGCCCACCGGGAATGATATCGATCGATAATGGGAAAACGGTATTTACGAATTCAATGAAAATTTACTGGTATCACTTTTCGATTGGAGGCAATCCAGCTAAAAAACATCTTCCAGCATGTGCCACTTCCACAATATCAGAACTTGATAGCAACTTGCATATTTCAAATGGAACACCCTACTACTAAACGTGACAATAAGGCAAATACTTTTTTTTGATTAATGGGGAACTATATATAATTGTCTCTAGTCGTGACTTTTTTGCAGATATGCTGCCTAGACAATATCTGTAATAAATGTATCCATGTGTGTTAAGCCAAAAAGTTGTTGAAAAAATACTTATAAATAGAAGTTGTTTTTCCAGTATAATTTTGATGCTAGAGGCGTCTAAACAAAAATTTAGTACAGAAACAAAGTTCCCAATTTTGAAAATTTTTAATGTTACAGTTTGGTACAGAAGTTTAGTTTAGTTAAGCTGTGAAAACGGCAGGTTTTTTTATAGCAGTTATTCCTGACTTGAGTTCAGCAATTAAGTTTGTGAACTTTTAATTTTTTTAGTTTTCGTTATATTAATTTTTTATTGCCATTGAAAACGGGGCCTGATTTAGATCCTGAAATGTTTGAAGAATTTGAAATATACACTTAAATATACACTTTCCGACAATTGTGGTGTTATTACCAAGAAATTCTAAAAATTCTCTTTATTAAATATACCAATAATAAACTAACATATTTTCTCCAAAATAATTGTGTTAATTATTTTATTTTTACAAATTAATATAAAACGTATATCAAAGTTAATTATATTTAAAGTTAAGAAATTTATAAACGTAAAATAATTTAGTTTTGCGCGTGACCAAACTAAACGGGAGTCGATTTTTTTTCCCACTTCATGTAATTTGGAAAAATTTTACGGTGAGATCAACCTCAATTGGATGATAAACATTTATTCTGCTGCAAACAGTATAGTCCCAGCTAATTTTTGAAAAAATCGAAGTACTTTTAACAAGGGAGCTATCGTCAGTCAAAGTGATAACTCATCAGCTTTTTTTATTTTCATAATAAAAACTTATCGAAAATTTAAGGTTTTAAACACACCTTTGTTTGCAATTTACTAGAATCAAAAAAATATTTAAAATGAACCCAGAAAATTACCATTATTTTATCGCGAAATGAGTTTCGACATCTAGGAGTTTCAGAAAAATCTCGCTCACAGAGACTCCCTGTGATTTCTAGGATAGACATCACACGTAAAAATTCGTAGGTTTACTAAAACCTGTCAAAGAAATTACGATACTGACTTTTAGATTTTTTACTTGTGTTCAATGTATTGAAAAATCTCGAAAAGTCAGTATCATAATTACTATTGTTTATATATATATATATATATATATATATATATATATTTAAATTAAATTTCCACCCCACCCCCTTTCACATTTTCAATGAACCCCATGAAATTTTACCAAAATTGTTGTACTTAACTTGAATACAAATAGTTATATATGGTTAAAATAATATTAATAAAAAACAAAAATATGAAACCACTGATCCATAGATTGAAAAAAGTAGGTATATATTGTCACAAATCTGAGATGACCCCGCCCCTAACGTGTGACATAATTTGTGGAAGATCTTGATTGTAAAACGAATAATATAAGCAATTACAAAAAAATCTCGTTTTGACAATTCAAAAACGACATTCAAATATAGTAGGTATTAAAATTTTCAGTTTTTTTAGGGACAAATTAATAGCTTTCCTAGTACATGTATAAATTAGCCCCTTTATTCTCGGAATTTGACTAAAATTAGAGGATATTTTCACACCAAAAATTTCCATTTTCCAGAAAATTTTCGAATATCGCATAAAAACTATATTGTTAAGAACTGTCCAGTTATACATGAAAAACAGGAAAAGACCGATATTTCAACTTTTAGTTGTTTAAAAAAACTGAAATAACTTTTAACACAGCTCACATAAATAGAATTATGACACATTGTCTAAAAGCAAGTCTAGTACACATTTAGCAAAAAAAATAGTTAAAAGAATTTAATTCCACTATATTATACTAACAGAAACCGACAATAAGGAGACCACATGGTTAGAGATACTAAACCGAAGGATTTCGACATTCACGTGGTTGTGACAGACTCCGACACATATTTTTGTATCTATAATAGTGTACTAAACGTGACAATAAGGCAAATGGTTTTTTTTTCGGTATTAATGGATAACTACGTGTATTTGTCTATGGACTCGGCTTAACGTTTACTTTCATTTTCATAAACAATATCATTAAGCGGAGCATGTTGCCATCGTGACTTAAAGGAATTTCGTTTTAGTGAAACCAATTCTTTGTTGAAAAGAACCACAGCTGCATATTGTTGTGTGTTGAAAGAAGAACTAATTTCAGGTTTTCGATGTCGAGAATGGCGAACTGAATCATCAATTTGAGGATAAGATGGCACGTATGTATAATCTTAGTCGAAATTTACGGTGATTGCACGTCAATCAAGGATCAGCTTCTTAACACGATTGCCTCTGGGTACATAAGAGAATATAATAAAATTACTTACCAGCGATATCATTATTATAATGCTTTTGGCATGAGACTTACCTGAAACAAAAAAAGGACCAATTAGATTTTAATCAAATTTATTTAAAACCTAATCTAGAAATATTAACTTTATTCAATTTTAAACAGGTTTGATGTCACAAGAAGTGTTTTGTGCTAAAAACTAAAATTATTTTGTTGAAAGGTATACCTTTATATTTTACAGGAAACGAAATCAGGAAAGCTTCTCTGCATTTTGAATAATTCTCGTCCGACACGCTAATTTGTTCTGTTACAGTAATTTTTTTCAATGAGCAAAATTTATTCACTGCCAAATAATTAAAACATCATGCCGTTATAACACTATTATATAACTTGTAGGATAGTCTATGAACGTGAATTCAATTGCAGAATTATTAGATCAACGGAAAGTTTACATTCCTTAATGCATAATCATAACGAATAACACGCTCTTAATATTAACGAAAAACAAAAAAAAATAGTTCTACACAATTGGAGCATAAACTTGTTCAAGAAACGCATCAAACAGCTTTTTAAATAACATGGAATTGATTACTATTTTAATTCCGCTTCAAATATCCGTCAATTTTAGTGAATGCTTAATCAGAACAGATTTTCGCACATTAAAAAAACCCAAATGAACATTCAAAATAGAATATAACGCCAGACCTCGTAGAGCATTTATGTCATCTGAAAGCATTTTAATGTCAAATTGTGAATGATAGAAATGTCATTGCGACCTAATTTTTTATTGACACTGAAAACGAGATCTGTAAAAGAAGTCTCAAGCTTTCATTTTACATAATAAAAACAAACATCATTCTATTTCAATTGTCTACTTTATTTGTAAGAAAGAAGAATATGACGAGATTTTAGTTTTTTAATGAACATAAAATGTTAGGCATAATTGAGTGATCACCGTCGACTTAATTTTATATTAGGTCAACAAAAGTGGCTATACAAAACCCCTATCTTTTCTTTATCTCTGGAAATGCTGAGCCAAATCAAGACAGTAGATATAAAAATTCATCCGTCCTTGCTTATGAAATATTTCAGAAAAATTTCCTTGATTAAATCAAAAGCAGGAATTTTTGGTGAACTCCAAGTAAGTCAATTAATAAGAGTAATTTCTGAGGCTTCTATGATTAAAGAAGAACGACTTGCGGGAACTTTTTTTGCAGTAATTGTAAAAAATGCAAGGCGACAAATTATGTAGAATTAGTTGACGAAATGAGTCCTAACTTTAAAACTTGGGGCTTTAATATGAGCATGAAAGTACAGTCAGTACCTTTGTAATCAAAAATTTTAGTAAAGAAAAAAGAGAACGCTTAAACCTAAATACCTATAAAAAATTTTGGAGACCGGGTATCAAGGCAGATGCCTAGTCCACGATACACATTCATTACACGATACCCTTATATTATTATTATTATTATTATTATTAGTTTTATTAATATTACTAAGAAAAATGCAAACCGAAATACTAAAGGTACGAACATTAAATATATTGGATTTCCAAAAAATGAGGATTTAGCCAAAACAATGGATAAATGTTTGTTGTCGAAAAGATATAATTAATTTAAAAATGGTAAGTAAAGAGTTCACTATTACTGTTTTAATACAAATGCTAACCTTATAGTTTTTTATTGTCACTGTCTTTTAAACTTTAGCCCGTATATGTTCTTTACATTTTGAGGAGAATTGTTTTGAAGTTTCTATGCGGCGCAAAGACTATTGCAATATCTTACAAAAAATATTCAAAATTTAAAATCTGATGCAATCCCATTATTACAACTTCCTGATACCTGTCGGAGAAAATTGATTTATACCATTCAAAGAGAATTGATAAGAGGAACCAACGAGACACTGTCAAATAATTGTTACAAAAATCTGATCCGAATGAGTCTTATGTTGACAATTCTAGTGAAAATTTTATTGGAAATATCAAACCTCAGTTTATTAGTGAACTCTTAATGATTGAGACAGCACCTAGTAAATGTGCAATTAATGTTGAACGTAGGTAAATTAAATTTATTTAATTTTAATTTGTATTAACAAATCATTATTTTCGTGAAGTCACTGAATTAAAAGAGAAAATGAAAATACTTGAAAAACAGATTAAAAATCTACTGCTGCAAGTCATTAATGCTAATGCTAATATGCAACTGCCAAAGAAAATTGGAAAAAAAACTATATAAATTAACAAATAAAAAATAATTCGCATTTGACGTTGTAGTTTTATTTATTCTATATGTGATTAATTATCCCTGTAGTTGTTGAAATATTAGTTCAACAAAAGTCTCAAATCATCCTTCACATTTTAACAGAATATAGATCCACTTGAATACTTTAGTTATTAACAATAATATTAATGTTTTAAAAAGAATCAAGTCAAATACAATATAAGTCGATTTTTATATTGTTAACAGATAATGTTTTTTTAAATTTTTGGTACTTCTTACATGATATAACATATTTTTCAAAGGTAAATGTTGACCAGAAAAATTTTGCCATCACATCTTCTTCAGCAAATGAATAAAAATAAATATCGCTTTTGTCGAAAACATAAAAATGTTCATTTCATTTTATAATAATTGAGTGGAAACTAACATTTACACTCAATCATTAACTTTTACACATGATCGATAATATATCCAATTCAGTTGTATTACAAAATAGGTCTTTGAAACAAATTATTTATACGAAAACGCTACTCTCTTATGTGTTTAGCTTTAAGAATTTTAAATTTTGACTCCAACGTGACGTCATACCAGACTGCTAGATGCGCATCGGCATACCGTTATAAGTGTATCGTGGCCTAGTCCAACACAAACAAAGCAGTTCTTTTCGATATCAACTTATAAGACATATTTTATCGCGAAATGAATTCCGACAACCAGGAGTTTCAGGAAAATCTAGCTCACAGAGACTTCAAATCGGGAGTTGTACTATGATTAACGCCCTTTCCCTGTGGTTCCTAGGATGGAAATCACACGAAAAAAATCGTAGGTTTACTAAAACCTGTCAAAGAAATTACGATACTGACTTTTTTTGCGTTCAATGGATTGAAAAATCTCGAAAAGTCAGTATCATAATTACCATTGTTTATACATATATTTTTTAAATTAAATTTCCACCCCATCCCCCCCTCACATTTTTAATGAGCCCCATGAAATTTTACCAAAATTGTAATTGTAAAAACAATTGAAAAAAAGTAGGTATATATTGTCACAAATCTGAGATAACCCTGCCCCTAACATGTGACATAATTTGTGGAAGATGTTGATTGAAAAAGGAATACTATAAGCCATACTCTCTTCGGTCTTACATCTCGAGTCTACTAACTATAAGCCATTACAAAAAAATTTTCGAGATTTTTCAATTCATTGAACGCAAGACAATATATTGTTTCTAGTCGAGAACCTTCATCAGTTGCGCTCCCCTCAACTGATTGAATTCTCGAATAGTTATTTATATATATAGTACATATAACTTTACATATATTTTATCGGAATTTATTTCCCGATTTGGAGTCTCTGTGAGCTAGAATTTCCTAAAACGCCTGAATGTCGGATTTCATTTCACGATAAAATATTAAATTCAGTTATATGTACTGTATACATAAATAATTATGCGAGAATTCAATCAGTTGAGGGGAGCGCAACTCATGAAGTTTCACGACTAGAATCAATATATTGCGTTCAATGGATTGAAAAATCTCGAAAAGTTAGTATTATGAGACATACTTAGAATCAGCTGTAAAATCATAGACAACAAAATGTGTGCAGGCCAGTGATAATTTGTAAGATATTAAATAATGGCTAAAATGTATTTGTTTATAAGCTTACACTAATAAAAAGTTACCCTAACCAAGAGTAGTATAGGCTGAGCAATTCAAAATGTTATGTCGAAAACAGAAAGTGCAAAATAGAACTTGTGTAAATACGTGAGTATGAGCGATAAAGAAAAACACTGATCAACAGTAGCTAGCAAATAGATAAGAACAGAACCTAATGTGAACATTCCCAGCCACACGCATAAAATAAGGCCTTGAAATATTGATTTTTCTACGTAAATAACAAATAAATTCAAAGCTTTTTCGTTGTTAGTGTTTTTTTTTCATATAAATTCGTTAAGAATGATTCACACAAAGATCTTAATTGGACCGGGTTGTCTGAGCAATGACTAAAATCTTGCAACTATTACAACACCACAAGGCCATAAATGTACCCTGCTATATAATTTCAATTGTAATATTCAATCATCAATAAAAGTATTGAGCAAACATTCTTCCAAATAAGGAACCCAAATCAAGATAAGTAAATAGAACTTCCTACAAGAGCGCGAATTTCACGTAGGTTCCAATTTATTTTAATTGTTCAATAATTTCATGACCTTGTACGATCTAAGAGATGTATTGTGGTGCAAAATGGGTGTGGGTGTGCTGCAGATACTCTCCGGTTATATTCGAAACAAACATTTCAACAGCACCGTGTTTGTTCCGATGTATATAGTTGGAGATGGCCTTGCTCGAGAATTGTAGACAAAAGTACTTTTTTTTCTTCTAATGGTTCGCCTGACGTGCTAACAAATTGTATCAAAGGTCAAAGCATAATGAAATGGTTTGGCGTTAACTATCCTCAAACAACATTGTAAAAAAATAATCAGAAAATAATTGAATGTATCTTTTGGGTGTGTTAAGTAAATTGTGGCGTGCCTTTTTCCTTCCTCTCAAGCTGTCACAAATTCTTCCGTATTTCTTCTAATTGACTTTCTAACTAAAACAAAGCCAACCCTTAACATGTTCATCATTTTTGTTTATTATTATTTTATTGACAGTAAACCTTGACATTTAAAATATATAATTTATTTGTTGGTGTGTAAAAAATATAAGAAAAATATCTGATAAAACTTTTATTTACTTAAATACTCATTTTATTAAATCATCACTGGCTAAAGGTACGTACTAGGGTGGATCCTCATACTACGCCCTTGATCTAGTGACAGTGGACCGTCACAGTATAGGATACTTGAAGTAGAATGGTTCTAGTTAATTAATTAACAAAATTACCTCGGGTATTTTCATAAAAATAAAATCAGTCATGCAAAGGATATAACAGACAGTAGCAGCGTATTCATGGTAGTTTAGTCTAGTCTAGAAAATGTATGTAAGGAATTAGAAGTAGATCGTTCAGGAATTGTTTCTTGATGAACGTACTACTATCAACAGAGGAGATCTGGTACAAAAGAGCTGTGTTTTGGAGATTATGAAAGAAGAACTAATAGAAGTAACAACTACATTAAAAATGGACGGGCTCCTAGACCAGACAATATTCTACCTAAGGCCACAAGATTTTAATAATCCAGTAGTTTCCAAATTTCTTGTGAGATTGAAACATATACAAAAGAGTGCTTACAATATCACAGACATAGTATTGGAAAAGACAAAGAAATAGCTTACAAACTTAACGACAAACGAATACATCGGACCTATTTAACTACTTAGAAGTGAAGAAACTGAATCAGAATTGTCATCCCAATAGTAAGCGTCAAGTCAGTACGGTCGAATAATTTTATATCGAATAAATCAGGAGTTTCAAGAAAACAAACTACCAGAACCTCCACAATTTAGTATAGCAGCGTTGATCCAGAATAATTTAAAAACCTCCCACATCGGATTTTTCAAATTTTAAAAAACATGTTTTTCTTTATCTAGGTGTTCAACTTTTTTAGCACAGCACATTTGTGTTTAATAATTACTTGAAATGCTGTTCTAAATTTTAAGGTTCAGGAGTAAAGACAAAAGAATTTAAATGAACCCATAGAAAATCTAATATGGTGAAATCAGACAATTTACCTGGCCACCATAATTATACCTTTTTTCCACCACAATTGATTTGTTAAGAATACTGACCATGCCGTTCTGTAACCACATTCGTTATCTGCACTTGTCTTTATTTATAAATCCATCGGAAGTGAAAAGTTTTGTTTTCTACCTAAGACTATTTTTTCGAGAATTAGGAGGAATTCTTTATGACTTACTTAATAGTAACATATTGTCTATTGTACAAAGGAATATAAAATCTCGAATCTGTTTAATAGTCATGAATTTTGATATTTTGTTTTTTGAGACAATAATGATACTCTTAACAATTCTTCAATTGCTTGTATATATATTATGAAAGATATTTTATGGATTCGTCACAATAACCCTACCTATATTCCAAAGGTTGTTCACATTATTCAACAAATCGCCAAACAAGACACCTTCATCAAAAAAACAGTTAAAAACCCAATTGACATTCAACGTCGACCTTGTGATTGTGAACGACATCGTTTACCGGAATTCAATGATTCATTTGGACGTTTATCATTTTGAAGTGTCGGAAATAATTTTCTTAGCGTTCACCACACTTCACTCCTGTTATAATATGCACATACATAATCAGAAAGTGTTACATGGTTGCTTAGTATATTTTAACCATGTGGGTCAACGTTCTTGATATTATAAAAGTATTATAAAAGTAGAATAGTTTTAGTATTAATTAAGAATATTATACATAAATATTAGTGCTGAAGTTCAATATTCTGATCTAGTAAAAAAATTGCTACGAAATGTAAAAATGTCCCCCAAGTGTAGCTCTCCAATAATGGATCTTAGATTTTTTTTTTTGAAAAATTACTTTTATTTTGATTCAAAGTATACAATTTTTGCCAAATGCCTACTCCAGGTCCTCACTTAATATCATTTTTCATCCTTTTTCTATGATTTGCTCCTAAAGAAACAAAAGTACTGATGCTAAATACATTATCTCCCCGTAATTGACAGTTTGGTTTGTTCCTTGATGATGACAACTCGAGTTGTTGAAACGGTGTTGAGTGTTTAAACAAAAGTTTGGTGTTAGGGTGCAAAACTGTGATTTTACATTTATTACTTAAATAGTGGCATGAGCGGTGTGCAGTTATATTAGATGTTACTTCAAAACCTCTACTGACTTGGTTAAATCTATTTCATGACATCCTCATGGAACGAAAGTTATTGAATATGTGGAGAAACATGGAATTAATATCATTATATAAAAACCAAAAGCGGTATATTAAAATGCGACAACTATAATTAGCCCAGGTCATTTACGAAAATACGTGACAAAATTAATAGTAGAACAAAACCGACATCAACCTGTTCTAATGACGAAATTTGACTAGCTGACATAAAATTCAACATTTATTATCGAAGCGTTTTTGTTTTTTAACAAAAAAAAGCAAAAAATCGGTAACAATTTAGTTTTTTGCCGTTTACACAAAATCCAGCCATAAAACCGTGTTTGCTACTATGGACAATAATAATAAAAAATCGGTTATATATTTTTTTATTTTATAGCTAAAACATTCTTACTAACTGAAGCGATAGATCTTCTTATACTCAATTTATGTTCTAAAAATACATACGGTAGCCCCGGTAATTTTCGCAAATTTTCAGTCATTTCTATGGAAGACCTTTTTTGAAAGGCCATGTTATCTCACCGGATCACCCTATCATTATAAATAAACTACCGTTGGAAAGTAGAAGAATTGATCTAGAGATTCCTCATCACTTTTCCAAAATTTAAAGTATAAATACATATATATATATATATATATATATATATATATATATTGAAAATATTTGGCCATTCCATAAAAATTTATTTGAACGAGCCAATTCGAAAAAATACTAAGGGGTAGTACTATATCCTTATAATAAATAATCTTAATGCAAGTTTTAATTTTAAGCAGACACATATTTATATTACTTGCATAATATGGATTTATGTAATAAATTTAGCAAAATACCTATACTCCATTTAGCCACAGATGATAATGAGGGAGCAATCATAATAACGGGTGGGCCATCTAACTTTTTTTTTGAAAAGGCTATAAAAAAAAACTAGAATATTTTTCAGTTTTTTTTTTATTCGAAAGTACAATCCTTCCGGTTATTTATGGAAAACAATTTCATTCAAATGGCTTGCACGGCTGGCCTCACAGTAGCTAATTCAGCCCGTCCAATTTTTCAATACATTTTCAATTGTATGCGGCTGTATTTCGGCGATGCAAGCACGAATATTGTTTTTGAGCGCGTCAATTGTTTGTGGATTATCGGCATAACACTTGTCTTTAACAGCGCCCCACAAATAATAGTCCAGCGGTGTCAAATCGCAGCTTCTTGATGGCCAATTCACATCTCCAAAACGCTAATTAAACGATTTTCAAATCGAGTGTGGCATAACTCAATTGATGGGCGCGATGTGTGGCACGTGGCACCATCTTGTTGAAACCAGATGCCGTCCATGTCCAATTCATCAATTTCCGTGAAAAAAAAAATCGTTCAACATGGCGCGGTAGCGTTCACCATTCACAGTAACAGCTGCTCCTTCCTCATTTTCAAAGAAAAATGGGCCGATGATGCCGCCAGACCAAAATCCACACCAAACAGTCACTCTTTGAGAGTGCATTAGCTTCTCAACGACCACATGTGGATTTTCCGTTCCCCAAATTCGGCAATTTTGCTTGTTAACATATCCACCAACGGTGGAAATGAGCTTCGTCCGAAAAGATGATTTTTCGGTAAAATTCCGGGTCTTCGTTCAAGTGCTCATTGGCCCAATGTGCGAAGCGATAGCGCATTGGATAGACTGTTGGCTTCAACTCCTGTACTAATTGAACTTTATACGGTGTCATTCCGAGGTCTTTATGCAAAATTCTCCTCAAAGAAGTGCGCGAAATGCGTAATTCTTGCGATCAATGGCGAGTTGATGTGCCCGGAGTATCGGCCACACTTTGTGCTGCAGCATCAATATTCCCCCGTGTACGCACAGTAGGAGCACGTTGACGTGTTGGTTTGTTAATGAGCAAACCAGTTTCACGCACTTTTTTCACAAATTGTCTCACATACGGAGCGTATGGCGCTTCTTTTCGGCCCATAGAAGTACGGCATTTCCGCACACATTCGGCAACAACACACTCACTTTGGAAATAATTTTTGAGTATTTCCCAACGTTGTTCAAGTGTATATCCAACCATTTTCGTTCACGGGAGACTTCAAACTAATTTTCTGTCAAAACAGATCTGACATAAATGTTACCGTGTTGAAAATGACCACTAGTTCAAAAAAAATGTTAGATGGCCCACCCTTTATGCTAAATGCGAATGTTATTACAAGCGATTTTTCTATTTGTAAATGTTTCAATAAAAGATCAACACATATATATCTAAAGAAATTTGGCTTGTCATTAATTGGTATAGGTATAGTAATAAGAAATTAACAAGAATTTGAATTGAACAACTTAAAAATTGCATTGTTAACTACCTGAAGAATAGCATCTTTTGTCTTCTATTATTAACTATTATCAATTTGTATCAGCGTTTCATTTTTATATAATAATAAAATATGAAATATACTGAAAGTGTAAACAAAGAAACCTACTATTATTTACTTGTGTGTTAAAAAATCAGTGATAGAGAAGGCAAATTTTTATTTTTTATTTAAATTTAAAATAAGTACGCCTTTTGCATATTAAAGATGATTGCCCCATCATTATCATCAGTGTCTATCTAAATGGAGTTTAGGTTCCATTTTCCTAAATTTATTACATAAATCCATATTATACAAGAAATATAAATATGTGTCTGCTTAAAATTAAAATTTTCATTAAGATTATTTATTATAAGGTTATAGTACCACCCCTTAGCAATTTTTCGAATGTACTCTTCCAAATAAATTTTTACGAATGGCTAAATATTTTCAATACTTATATGTATTTATATATTAAATTTCGGAAAAGTGAGATGAGGAGTCTCTAGGTCAACTAATCTACTTTCCAACAGTGGTTTATTCATAATGATAGGGTCATCCGGTGAGGTAATATGGCCTTTCAAAAAAAATATGTCTTCCATAGGATTGACTGAAATTTTGCAAAAACTACCTGGGCTACAGTATTTATTTTTAGAACATAAATTAGGTATGAGAAGATCTATCGCTTTAGATAATAAGAAGGTTTTAGCTATAAAATATGTATAAACGATTATTTATTTTTTTGGAATTTTGAGTAAATGTTCCATTACCTAAGAAACCAATTAACAAAATTGGGCGTATAGTAGCTCATTTTGTAGGTTTTTCATTTCTCTTCAACATTGCCCAGAGTAGCAACCACGGTTTCACCGGTGGATTTTGTGTACAAGGTAAAAAACTAAATTGTTACCGATTTTTTGAGGTTTTTTGTTAAAAAAAAAAACAAAAACGCAACGATAAAAAATGTTGAATTTTTTTTATGTCAATTAGTCAAGTTTTATCATTAGAACACGTTGATCTCGATATTGTTGTACTATTAATTTTGTCATCAAAAGGTCGTTTTCTCCGTGAAAGACCTGAGCTAAATGAAATTAAACTTACTTCTGATATTGGAAAAGTATTCTTGCAAAACCTTTTGACCAGGTTCCTAGACAAAGGATATGGCCAACCCTAAGAAAGACCTACATTAGAAGTCAAGAAGGTCACATGGCGATTAATTGATATAGAAGATGGATTAAGACTAAAATTTGAAGTGCGAGCAGAAAAGGTAAGGTGGTTTTTAAAATAACTGAAAACTTGACAAGTACAAAAAGAACAAAAACGGAATTAAATCTACAAAGAGGAAGGAACAGAATAGGAATACAGCAATTTCCGTATTTACTTTACGTTGCCACGCCTCGTATTCCTATCGTGATATTCTACTTTTAATCGCTCGGTTGTAAAGTGAACCTGCAAATGTTTTTATCTAAGAATTATTACGAGCGCATTTTCTTCACGGCCGATTTCAAATTGAAAATGCATCATGAATCGGCGAGAACACTCGCCAGAGCGGTAGATTAAAGAGAGTGGACCCCACCTAAGTCGACTAAGAGCACGTTGCCACAGAAAAGTTTAGTTATGGTTTAAGTTAGTGCCAGCACGCCGGGCCCCTAATGAACAGCTAAAGTGACAATTTGATTTATTCAGTTTTTTATTTATTTATTTTTTTAAAGTAGTGATCTGAAAGCCAGACAGTGATCGACGAATTACAATGGTTTGATCACGAGATTTTTGGAGAAAAGTTTTTCAGTGCTTCTTTTTTTTGTGAAAGTGAAGCTCAAGGATAACCCCTTCAAATACTAAATGAAAAAGTAAGATTTTCCTACATGTGGTACATTTTTATTAATTTCACCATATCACATTTAAATATATACAATACAAATTAATATTTAAAAGAATTATCAAAACTTAAAACACTTAAAATTAGAATATAGTACCTACATGTCTCAAAAATAAACACTACATACCTTATATTCAAATGTAAACTAAGCAACTCAATAAGACGTAAAAGATTTCAGGGTGTTCTTGGTGTCTTACTTAGCGGCTCCCTTTTTATTTGTTTGAAGGTAGCTAAATTAAATTTATTTCAAAATTAAAAGGTATGTGGTTCATAAAATTGGGTGTATGCGCCAGGCACAAATATGTTCTATTGAAAACTGAAATAAAATAGGCTTGTAAAAGAGCCCCAAATATTATTACAAATAATATAATAGAACAATTCCAAATATATATCCCCTAATTATCTCATCCGAATGGTTTCTTTATTATCCTTATTTCAATTAGTAACTACTTCATGTCTTCCGAATTTTTACACCATAATTATACCTTTTTTCAATATTCACAAATGGTTTTGTTCTTTTACTGTGATGTCATCTTTAAATCCTAGTTTAGCTGTTGTTGCAACTTTTTATTAGGTTGAAGCTTTGAAACTGTTTGTGTTCTCTGTTTTTCTTTACTGCTCTTATTTATTATAATCGTCATTGTTCATGTCTTCAAACAACAACACAATTGTATTTGTATTATTTGTGGTAAATTATTAACATATAACATTTTTGGTGGTTTTTCTTGGTAAGGTTTTATCATAAACCACTTTTTATTAAGAAAAAACACTAGTACAATAATTTTATTTAGGAATGGGTGTTCTATAAATGTTTAATTTCTACGAAGTGATTAAAAACAATCGAATTTATATTGTCTTTTAAACATTACCATCATTAACATGTAAAATAATGCAGCTAATGTAATAGTAATCTCGAACGATTGTCAATTTCAAGAAGATAGACTTTTAAATATCAAATACGCCATTAGATCGCTTTACAATAGCGGTGACATTAAAGAATCGTTAAATATCACATTTTCCAATAATACAAATGTGATCCAACGTCAATGAGAATGAAGATGCACCTTCGATAAGTATATCTCGAAGGTCTTCTCTGTGTATACTGTTCAATTTCATAAACAATTTTACTTTCAAACTGGGTTCGTATGAAATCCCTTTTGTGTGCAATTTTGAAATGGATACATTACCGTTTTATTTATAATGGATAATAATTTGTATACAATAGGTACTTTGAATTGAAAACTACAAAATACATTTTTATTAGTACTAAAAGTTTTTATATAATATTGTTACTCATATAATGACAATAAATCTTATAATAATGTTACTCACATAATGGCAATAGATCTTTTAATATTAAATTTGCGACATTTATTTAAATTGTTGCTAAATCCATTTTTCTTGTTTTCGTCTATGTATATTAAAAAAATAAAAACAACAAAACGATGTAATACTGGAAAAACAAACAATATGTTTAATATATATATTAGATGGTAAAATGACGACGGTTCGACAGAGTCACATCTGCCCTCTTCAGGTCGGTTCGCATAATTCTCGTAGCCTTCTGCTTTCGAAGTATTCGAGTAACTAGAATTTCAAGAAAAACCACATAATTCTGGTGGAAAAGCAGCTCCAATGTGCAACGTTAGCAACACATCAATTTTTCGAGTATTAAAGGAAAGTAAAATGCATCCCTATACAAGATGCGGACTCATGCAAGGCGATTTCGATAAGACAACGTTTTTCTGTGAACAAATGATGGCAAGGTTAGATGACAATGTGAACCAATTAGAAGATGTTTTGTTTTCTGATGAGAGAAATTGCCGCTATTGGTCTAATGAGAATCCTCACTGGATGATACTCTATATTATGAAAAAATTTTAATGTTTGGGCAGGAATAGTTGGAAATCATATCGTAGCCCACTTTTTAATAATTGGCAACTTGAATAGAAATAAATATTTAGAACTGCCCCAAAATAATGTCGTGCCAACTTTGACAAACGTATATCCTGATCCAGAGGGTAAACCCACAATATGGTTTCAGCAAGATGGAGCACCGCCCCATTACGAAATCAATGTCCGGCAGTACCTGAACAAAATTTTTCCAAATCGGTGGATTGGGAGGCGCGGATAGAACGGCCAGCACGACCTCGTGATTTGACGCCATTGGACTACTTTTTGTGGGGATATGTCAAAAGTACTGTATATAAAACTAAACCCCTCAACTTAGATGACCCAAAAAGACGAATCACGCTTGCGATTAGATCAGTCACGCCTGAAATGTTGAGTAACGTTAGAAGACATTTCTATACCAGACTAGCATGCTGCCAAGACGTTCGCGGCGAGCATTTTGAACATTTCCTACATTGACATTAATGGTTTTTTGTTTTTTATTTATATTATTAAGAAATAACCGTATTACTTATTAGGTTTTTAGTGTAATGTTGCGAATTTGTGAGATAAAATAATTTTCCTTTTTTAATGTTAATTTTTGTAATAAATCTAAAAACACAATATACAGGGGCTTGCATTTAAAATAAGAAAGTTGGTATTGGCCACTGTCACATGATAATTATATTATAATTTTTTTGTTGAAAAAAAAAACGCGCATCTAGAAATACAAATCGACGTGTCCAAGCATTTTTCCCAACACGACCTTCTTTATTCGTTATCGAATTTATTCCATTTGGCTGTTCCACACTGTAAATTTTTTAACTAATTCGGACAAATATGCTCAACATTAAACGCTTTCAATACTCTTAATCTCTTAATCGGAACGTACAAAAACAACGAAAAATATATCGTTCAACCATTTGCATCTGAGAATAAACGCCGCGTATAAAGAGGTAATACCAAAGGCGAGTTGTAGTCAAGTAGTAAAAGTATTTTTCGCCTCCTAAAACTTTCGATCTTGATAAAATAGATAATTTACGCTCATTTCATGACTCGCACAAAATTCATCTATTAAACTAGAGTAATCGAATAAAGAATTTACTGATTTAAAGAAGTTTTCTTCATCAATAAATCAATAACTAATTATCTGTTTATAATTTCCATTTCCTAGAAAAAAAACATCAGGACATATTTGTATAAAATACATAACCTCAACTGTGTTATATTCGTAGTTGATATTTAATCAACAGTGAAAATCAAGATCATTAGACAAAATATGTACAAAGTCCAAAGCTTATGAAGTTTACTTTGGAGGTTTGACAGCAATCAATGCCTACTTTAATTATTGTGTGGCAGAGTTTAAACGAGATCTTATAAGCTGCCAAGATAAACGCCCCTTTGATTGACGAAATTATGTTAGAAATGAAAAAATCCACAAAATGCTGTTAGATGACTGTCGACTGAACATACATAAGCTAGAACTCACAGTAACTGAGTACATATTGATTGAAAACTTCCGTCACTTTATACCTCAAATGAATGAACAGCCAAATCAATAGACTGAAAGAGTAGAATTAACTACAGAGAAGGCAAAGAGAGATCTATCGCCAGATAAGATCATGACATCAGCTTTTTGGGATGCTCGTGAAGTATTTAACAATTATCATTCAATTATCTTCAGACAAATAACAATTCCAAATCCATGACTTGATCTCGAAAAGTTGTATTTTCAATTAAATGCTGAAAAATAAGTTGACAATTATCCACAGGCCTATATTTTATTTCGAATAGTTGATACATCTGAATATGACATCAGTTAGGGTTATCACCAAAAGTATCAAAAAAATCATAATCGCAAAAACACAAGTTTAATATATAAAAAAATAAGAATAATACATCTGACTTTGCTAATAGTTAATTCATAAAATCTAACAATTATTTACCGTTGTTCACTCACCAAAATTTATGAAAGGCTATCAATAACCCCCTTCTAAGAACCATACAAATCTTTATCATACACAATGAATTTCTGACAGATGGTATTGATGAATGAACTCACATGGACAAGTCAATCCATTTGCTACTTTCACATAAAAGAACATTTCCAACAATTAACTTATAATTTTATTGAATTTTAATGACCAGACATATTATATTTTTTTGTGCCTTGAGTTGATAGAGTATATGTTATTTCTAACATGTAAAAATCAATACAGCAAATGTTATAATTAACCTAATTTACAATTAAAAAATCTTAATGACGTGGCAAAATTGGAATTGTCTTATGACTGCAATTAATATAAAACAAACATTCTAATGTGTCAAGCCTAGCCTACATTTACGATCGCATGGGTTGAGTGACACAATATAACACATTAATTTATTTTAGTATCTTTAAACTATCATTACCTGTCTTTCTAGCATATAATTAATACATTTCACCTTCTTTTATGACTATGACTAATCAAAAATACAAAAGCGGCTATTTGGAAAGAATTCATCTACTTTTTACGGAAAAAGTAATTTTTGCACTACATGCTTTAAGCATCTGGAAGCCCAATATTTTCCCGAAGAGTACGTGTACGCCGAATGTATCGCCCCCTAAGTGAATTTGAAAGAGGTCAAATTATTAGTTTACGGGATGCGGATTTTTCATTTCGAGAAATCGCTAACAGCACGAACTCAAATCCAACTACTGTTATGAGCGTGGTTTGACAATACCCAAAATCGGAAAAGAGCACGTGTCCGACACTTGTTCTTTTCCAATTCGAACGGGCACAAATGAAGTTCACGTCTAAAGTGGTGAGAGAATGACAATATTGGAATGTGGAATGGCATCTGGTCGTCTTCTCTGATGAACCTGGATTCTACTTGGGTGGACATGATGGCCAAAGAAGGGTTAGGCCACGTCGAGGAGAAAGACGTCATCCTCAATTTCATGTTGAACGACATGTACTCCGAAGAGTAGGCGTTATGGTATGGGGTATTGCAAATGGAAGTCTTTGGCCGAGGCAATATGATAGCTCCACGTTATCTTCAGGAAGTTGCGGAACCGTATGTACCCCCTTACCTTAATCGGCTCATGGATCCCATATTTCAAAAAGATATTGCTCGGCTTCATGTTGCTCGAGTTAGTAAAAGCTTTGTTGAAGAGATCCAAGTGAATCTGTTGCCATGGCCGCCCATACACCCGATCGTTCGCCCATAGAACATGTTTGGGATATTATGGGCAAAAGGCTGGGAAATTTACCCCTACGGATTTTTGACGTTCTAAGACATGAAATACAGGTAGCCTGGGATAGTATTCTTCAAGAAGAGATTGACCACCTCATTGAATCCATATCAAGACGTGTTGGGGAGTGTATAGATAACTCTGGTGGACAAACACATTATTAACAAGCATAATTTAAAAAAATTAAACTCCTTGGAATTCTTTATTCAAATTTTAATCATTTACTCCTTACTACTGCATGTATGTTTTAACAAAACAACTTTAATTTAAACATCTTCTTCTGGGTGTTGCGATTTCCTTGTCAGTGAGTATGTATTTTAATAAGTAGTTAATTTTCAATTGACAAAGATTATGTGCAATTATCTGACGATAACAATATTGTTCACCGACTATTTCAGTTAAACAACTCAGATATTTCGTTCATACCTTCAGCGCAACATTGAACACTCGCCAATGAATTATTAATTAGATATTTTTTAACAATGATAATTAGTCGAGATTTTCCCATGAGTCTGACAATAATTAGCTTAACCCAATGACCGACAAACAAAAAAAAATGAATGAATGAAGGTTCGTTCCCACACAAATCTTGAACAATTTTTGTTGTTGGTTGATACATTTACTGATACGCAATTTTTTAATTGATCCTATCAATTTTTCCTCCAAAATGAAAGTTCTACGTATATTTGAAATTAATTTATACAACAGTCTTATATAATTTACCACCCAATATCCTGTTTAGGTACTTCAAAAAGCTATACTCTAATTGAAGCGGATGTCATGTCATTAGTAACGCGTAAAAAATCTTCCATAAAATTGGATGGTAATTAACCTGTTAGTCTTCATAATGAAGGACGGCGTTATTAGTTAGATTTTTGTAAAGCAATTGATATTTGTCGCCATGTTAAGAGGTACTTATTAGTCATTAATTAAGGTTAAATTAAAATAAACGTTTTTCTTTAGTTATAGATGGAAGTGGAAAAACTAACGCTATTTAGAAAGCCGTGTGAAACTGTCATGTTTATTTGGCAAATACAACCGTAACTAATTATGACCAGCAGCGTCGAATGATTAACACTCGTCAATTTTTATTTTTACAATATCAATTTCAGTGCGAAGGTTTAATAGAAGTGGAAGCAAACTGGTTTTATATACTTCTTTATAATTGATTAATTGTTAGAGGGTTTTTTTAAACAATGCTCTTTATATAACTATTTAATTTAGATTGTTGATTTTTCTGGAATTTTTTGTTTCTTGACCAAGCAATTTAAAATTGAAACTCATTGACACATGTTATGGCAATAACACCGTATAACACAAAATATAAACAAAATATCTTGTTTGTTAGTATTACACGCTGTACTGGGGTTATTTAATTTCATGTTGAGATTTTTCTTTCCGAGCAGCTGAAATAAAAACTAATCTGTCCGTTCAGACTCAAGATTCAATTGACATTTTCCATACTGTAAGCGATTCAAAACGTCGAATATTAATGGAATATTAACTGAAAAGTTGAACAAACAATGGAACAAAAACGGTATGAAGACGTTTCAAGAAACTGTTTAGCAAATATAGACAGCAATAAAACATGAGATGCCAGATGTAAGACCCACATCTAGGATTTTCATATATATATATATATATATATATATTGTCTTGCGTACAAAAGAATGACACCTCGAAGAGAATAAGCAATAAAACAGTTGGTGTATACGTTCATAATCATAGATGGAACATGGATCCATTCATTTACCTCTGAAAATAAATAATTGGACTAAAGAAGTTTTGACTACAAGGAAGGCGAAGACAATTCTATCTCAGGACGTCGTTTCTTAGGGTAGGCATGGAATAAGTTTCATTAATTATCTTTAGAATGGAAAAATAATCAAAGCTGAGCATTGTGCGAATTTCTTGTAAAGTTTGGAAAACTGCAATTATTCGGAATTAATAACGGAACTTTTTTATTAACCCCTAATGAAGTTGATTGAGCTAATCTTCCGCCAACGCGAATTATACCCGTTTCATCTAGAAAAGGATTGAGTTTTGTCAACCATTTAGTAGAAACATTATTTTATGTTATTTGTTTACGTTCCTTTTGAAGATGCAGCACTAGAACTCGTTTAACTATAATCATGAAAACATTACTCAGTTCCTCTGCACTTATTTCTTTGATTTGTTTCGAATGTTATGTGCAAACCGCAGAACAAAAACGACAGGTAGAATTTTTATCAAATCATTTTGTAGTTAGGACCTACATACAACGCGTCGTTTAGCGACGGAAAGTATTGTGCATGATGAGAAGCATCAAACACAATTCTTAAAAGGAGTTGTTGTTGAACCATGTTTGATCTCTCAATGGTGTGGTAAATAACAACAATTATTGTTGAAATCAGAAATTTCGTTGATAGGCATTAAATATCGTTTGTCAATGTGATTTTGAGTAAATTCATTATAAGAGACAAAATCAAAAAATGGTCGCATTCGACGAAAACAAAAATTGTGTTCTAACAGAACGTTCACAAATCTGTTAACTAACCAGATTTAGCCGTCTCGATCATTTTGTTTAAAAACAGAACAAACGACGCGGTGATAAAAGATTTGCCAACAATGAAATGGTGGAGTTTGTGGTTGATAGCTACTTTGAATAGTACGATAATTGACACTATAAACAGAACATCGAAGTTATTATTTTCTGAATGATACTTGTGGCATATTTTTCAATGTCTAAGTGCTTCTTGGGAAATAACACCACAGTTTAAAGAAAATTGCTGTATATTCCAAACGTTTCGGGGTCTAGATCAGACCCCGTTGTCAATTTTCTTTAAACTGTGGTGTTATTTCCCAAGAAGCACTTAGACATCGAAGTTATTGTACATCGCTAAGACAATTTTTATGTTTTTTGTTTGTTAGGCAGTATTTTTCTGGAACTACTCGTAAATTTCATAGTGACCTGAGCGAATGGTGTCTAAATATACGCAAGATTAGCCAGGAAGAAACTACCAAAAATCTTAGAATCCTACTTGTTCTCGCATGAAAGAATATTTAAAGCAGTTGCATTTCTTGGAAAATAATTTGTTTAAGCCTTCTATCAATGGTACACCTTTGTTGTTGCACACCATAGCGTGTGGTCCCAAATAATCGTCATTCAACGAGGTCGAAATAGTAGTATTCAGATTTTCGTTAAACTTCCAATTATGACAAATTAGTAATATATTATAGGACATCTTAAATCCAATAATCTGCCTGACAAGGACATATCTTGTTTGATTGTTTTCTGAAGGATACTTGTGGCATATTTTTCAATGTCTAAGTGTTTATTGGGAAATAACACCACACTTTAAAGGAAATCGCTGTATATTCCAAACTCACCCCGTTGTCAAAAATCAAATAATAAACATTGTCAAATATTTAAATGTACATCTTGGAATTGTACCTTTTTAATCCGTAGTTTCTTAGCCATTGACAACGGGGTCTGATCTAGACCCCGAAACGTTTGGAATATACAGCGATTTCCTTTAAAGTGTGGTGTTATTTCCCAATAACCACTTAGACATATCTTGTTTGAGTTGAAAGCACAAATTGCGTATTGTTAATGAAATATCCCAGGACTGTGTCCAAAGAAACCCCAATTTGTTGGGTAAATGTAATATGAAACTCTCCTAAATAAGCTTTTTTCTGGGCTCGTCTTAACTAAAATAGATTAGCAACTAGTATATTTCTTTAGCTTCAGAGAAGTTTATTTGGTGTATTAAAATAAGCGTAATAATTCTTCATTGTCAGAAATGTTAGTTGAAGTTGCAATGAATTATTTATAAATATTAAATAAAATAAAATTTGTAACTTTGTAATATTTTCAGCACTTCATTCGAGAGAATCGAATTAATTTTGTTGCGCCTTGAAAAAGCCCGAACAAGACGAAAAATATGTGAAGTCTCTCGAACAAAGCGCTCAAATACTAAAAGACTACAAGATTGATACTTTTATGAACTCTCATTTTTATTTCGGTGTCCTTAAAAAATTATGTATCGAGTTGCCCAATTCTCGTTTTTCCATTTCACATAATTGTGAATTAAAGTTTTATTGTGTTCTTGTTGCGAAGTCGAGGACGTGGACACGAGCGGTTTGAATAGACTATTATCATCAACCATTGTGAAGCTTCTGTACATAAATAATGGTAGTTTTTTACAGTTTTGTCATTAAAATGGGAAAAAAATTGGTTTAACAATTATCTAAATACAGCCATTAGTATAATGATGTGTGAAGTGAGAGAATGATTTTATTTCAAGATTAGAAATAATTTTGGGAGCGCTTATTAAATATTTTAATTTATTTAGTGTAACGGTGAGAACCAACAGTAGAAAAAAAACACCAACCATAAAAAAAATTATAAAAAAAATGCGATCCTCAAATCTCAAATGGAATGAGCTACAATTAGACAAATAGCACAGCAGAATTCAAATAACATTCTGGCAAAACCACTAGTCTTGTGAATAAAATATTATTTGAACCTGACATTCATCACAAAAATAGCAAGTAGTTAATTCGAAATATACATACATTTTGTTTAAAGTGAATGAAAAACACCTTATCAAATGAACAAAATTGCGTATAGGAATAAAACATTGAGGCAAAGATGTAGTTGTCCAAATATTCATTAAACATGATCTTTAAGAAATATTTGAAAATGTGGCTTATTAGAACAACTGTCCGATGATTACATAGATAGTGTATTCATGTAAATTATTTCTAAGCTATTCCCCAACCTCTCTTCTATAATGAATGAAAAGTTTGCGTTAAAATTTCGCATCTCCCGTGTGTGGAATGAATGTTTTTTTTATCTTACAACTTGTTCAAAACTACTTGTCTAATTGTATGAATAATATCTGAATAGACTTAACAATTGTAGAGCTTAAAATTTATAGAAAACATTTCTCCAATTGTACTTGTGAAAATATCAACATAAATTCTAAGGCTGAATTTAATTAATACACTTACAATTTTATTGTAAATGATTTAGAACCAATTTAATTAAAATGTTTATCACTGTGAAGTATTTTAAAAAATCCTCGCCACTTCTTCAAAATAAAATATCACTGACATTTATCTGTACAAATAATCTATATAATTTATTAGAATCGTTAAAAATTATGGAAACATACTAGTTTCATTATACAATAATGTAGGTGTCCCATTACTTTTTACGATTTCTTTCGGCTTGTTAGTTCTTTCAAGTATTTAGTTGATCTATTTTTTTCATGTATTAACATTTTTCATTTTACTGGCTTACTTAATTTATATTTTTGATGAATGTAAAAGATAAAAAATTCACGAGAATTTTATGCAAATGATCTGTATATTTTGAAGTGACGTTATTCAAATTGTCTTTTGTAAGCTGTGTCTTTTGTGCCTTTCACTTGTGAAGATTATGTCTACCATATTTAGATATGGACAATACCTATTTTTATCATCAATATCTTTTTTCATTTGGTGTCCGGACACCACTGATAATTTATTTAAATTACAATGTACTTCCACACAAAAATACAATCCACAAACAAGTGTCAAAACTGTAGACAAATTTCGTTGGCTTTTTTTTCCACAATTACTATCTGAAACAGTTCTATATAACACCTTTGGACATTTTAACCTTTACGTGAAATATCAAAATGTCTTAATATTGAGAAATAAATGATCATGTGTTATTTGTAAAGTTTTACGTTACCAAATCTTTTAAAAAATAATTTGTTAAAGAATAAACGACCCAATTGTGATTTTTCCATGTATTGTTTACATAGCATTTCTCCAGATCGTGTTAGTGTTCTATTGTACAGTTTAAGATCTATAATATTATAGTGACTATCATAAGAGTTACACAAACGACTTATAATATACCTGAAACAAAAAACACATCACTTAAAACTCACAGTTATAAAAAAGCAAAAATCCAAGGACCTAGAAAACTAAGACAGTCATCAATGTTATCAAAGGTTGAAAACGTTGTTTCTTACCTTTTCTGAAGTCGCGGCCCACTCTCAACATTTCAAAAAAATCACGATTTTGAAAAACACGTTGTGATAGATATTTAAGTTGAAGAAGTAGGTTAAATTGTGGAATGTTTGTATAATGCAAGACGCATGTCATCGTTTCATCTCTAATTTTTAATTGACTCCAGACTGAAACACAATTTTTATTTTGTGTTGTGGGGATCAAATATGATTTTTTTTTAAATTCATTCTCAGGCCGATTTCACGTTATTTTGTCCAATTCTGTTAATATTATTTGTAAATGTCCAGGGTTTCTACGATAAGAACAATGTCATTGCCATATTTGAGCTTATTATGGATTCATACTCTTTGGATGCCCTTACGAATCTGTTTTTAAGTATGTTCTGAAAAATGCATAAATAATTTATTTTATACTAATCGGTTTAGTTGTTTTCACGTATGTGTATTTACAAGGAGCATTTTAGAGACTTTATAATTCACGCAAAATACTAGGTGTACTTCGAAACTATACTCCACACCGATTTTGCCATTTGCATTCTGATTATTTTAGTTTTATAGTTATGCCATTTATAATACCTTCAGTGAATCTTTTAAACAATTGGAATATAGGGCTTATCGGTATATAGTTTTCAAGATTCGGTTGATTCCTCTTCTTGAATTGTTCCCGTAATTATAATAAGAATTTAATATATATAAAATTGCGCCTATCATCTTGAAAAGCTTAAAGTCATCGGTCGCTTCTGGACCTGAATTTATTTTTTTTATAATTCATAATAAACGTATAAAATGCAAATAAATATATCAAATGGCAAACTAATAATAATGCGACATTTCACGAGATGTATTTCGCCTAATGCCGACAAATTTAACGTGTCACATTAGAAACGGCCTGCATCCCATAAACATAATTATTCTAATTGAGGCAGAACACAATTGAATTATACTTTTGCAAACCTGCTATCAATCGAAATGTGCCACATGCAGGTGTGGTACGTACTTAATAAACCCAATTTAAAATAATGTGATGTGGGCGAAGCTCGTAATTGGCCGGGTAATAACGCAAAGATCAATTCATTAGATAGAAAAATGATCATTCTTATGCCCGCTTAACGCTAAATATTGGGTAATATATCGAAATAGCAGTTTAAAGTGTGCACACTGAAGTTCTATTATTGTATTCGTTTAGATTAAGATTGAAGAAAATATTATTGAGTAGGTGTTAATTTGGTTCGATCACATTTTTAAACACACCTATATGATTATTTGTTTAATTTGTAATGTAAATATTTTGTATCATTATAAAATAAAGAAAACAACGGAAAAATTCGGCACTATTAAATGGAATGACATTGGTTATCTCAAAGCATTATTTAATCATTTTTGTATGTACGTACAAGTACATTCCAGCGGAGACAAGTACATTTAAAATGGGTAGCTGTTTATTGCAGAAAAGTCGTTGGCTTAATAAACAGGAAAATTATTGGTTGAAAATTGAGGAATCATAAGAGCCAATGTCCACCGATTTACGTAATCCATAGGAGCTTTTTCTCTCTTTCAGGGTGTAATAGCTGGGCATTCAGTATATAACAAATTTACCTAGAAAATGTTGAGATTTTATTACGTTGCTTAGTACATGTTGATAAAAATATTTTGTATTGTCAAGAAGAAATTAATAAACTGACGTTAATGTTAAAATAGTTCGTGATTATTTAATTATAAAGTAATAATCTTAACAGATTATGGGCACAGACGCTATGAGTTTTTTACAAGTTTTACCTCTGCTAGCTGCTGATAATTTCAATAATTGGAAGTTTCGAGTGAAATGTTTATTAGATGAAAAATCTGTAGCTGATGTCATTGAGAAAGAGATCGACGAAATAGCAAGTGATAAAGATAGAAAAACTTTCAAAGCTAGGGATGCCAAAGCTAAATCTATAATAGTTCTATGTCTTACTGATAAACATTTAGATTTAGTAAAAAATGCTAGTACGGCTAAGAAAATGGAGCAGAATTTGAACGGAAAAGTGTATTTACAAAACTACATTTAAAACAAAAATTACTGTCACTAAAGTGTTCAAACAATGAGAAATTAGAAGATCATTTTCTGAAATGTGATTCTATTATCAGAGAATTGGAAAGTGTGAAATCTATATTGGATGAGTCTGATAAAGTATTTGAAGACGCGAGATGTAAGACCGACATCTAGGATTTTCAAGAGAATGACACCTCGAAGAGAGTACTGATAAAGTATGCCATCTATTAATGACTATTCCTGAAAAATATAATACAGTAATTACAGCAATAGAAACGTTAAATCATAACGATATTACTTTGAAATTTGTTAAATCAAGATTATTAGATGAAGAATTGAAATTTGAAAATAAAGTTTGTGATATTAATGAAAATCAAGTATCATTTAAAGCATTTTCATATACTTGTTATAAGTGTGGTAAAGGAGGTCATAAAAAAACAATGTCCAATGAACAATGGCAATAATAATAAAGGAGGAGGACGATCATTCCACAGACAAAACTCAAGATGGGAACACACACAAAATTATCATCAAGTAAACGACATTGGAATATCATTTATAGCTACAAATTGTATAGCACATGAAAATAATGACATTTTTATTTTGGATTCTGGTTGCACAACACATCTTGTTAGAAGTGATCTTGAAAGATATATGTCAAATATACAAAGATTACCAACAGAAGTTAATATTCATATTGCAAATGGCATGACACTGAAAACCGTAAAGAAAGGACGAATAACAAGAAGATGTCAGGGGTATAAAATCAAAATATCCTACATGTATTAAAGGAAAGGCAACAAGATTATCATTTTACAATTGAGTAAAACAGTCTAAACAAATTGGTGACTTAATTCATTGATATTAGTGGACCAATTAAGACAACTACTCAAGGATATAAATACTTTCAAGTAATTATTGATTATTATTCACATTTTACTGTTGTGAAATTATTAAAAATAAAAATGAAGCTGAAGAAATGTTGATGGACGACATTAGAGAAGTTAAAACACAACATGGATTAAAAACTAAAAATGGTCTTGACAATGGAGGAGAATTTACATCTAATCAGTGCAAATTATTTTGTAAACAGAAAATAATTATTTTACAACATACTCAAGCATATACCCCACGGCAAAATGGAACATCTGAATGAATGAATCGTACATCAATGGATAAAATAACAAATAATTTACTAAAACATTTATGGGGTGAAGCAATACGTTGTTCAGCATCTGAGTTAAATAGATCACCAACAAATGCTATTCAAGGAAAAGTACCTGCTAAAATTTGGAAGGCGAAAAATGATTTATCAAGACTAAAAGTATTTGGTTGTCAATCATAGGTATTGAATAATCCTAAACAAAACAAACTAACCAATAAAAATGATTGGTTATTCTGAAAATGGTTATAGATTATGGGATCCAATAACAAGTAAAATAATTATATCCAGAGATGTATTATTTAATGCCAATAATAATGATTGCAAATTTTTACAAATATATGAAGGAGAACAAGAAATGGAAGTAGTTGATCAAAATGATAAAGCAGATGAATCGTCAGAAGAAGGACATTTTGATGAAGCAATTATTGAATTTGAAAACAATAGTACAATTGGGCTAAGAAATGAAGAACACCAAGATAATATAAATGAATCTAATAATACAAGAATGCAAAGACAAATTAAGACTCCAAACTGGCAAAATGATTATCAAATGTATACAGCATACTGTTTATAAAGAGAATATAAAGACCCGGTGATATATCAAGAAGAATCAATAAATTTAGATTGGAAAGAAGCAACTAATAAATAATTATATGCTTTTAAAAAACGTCGTGAAACAGCTTTACAAAATAATAAAATTGCTAGTGTTACTAAATGGATATTTCGGACCAAAGAAGATGGAACAAAGAAAGCACGTTTAGTTGCAAAAGGATTTCAATTACATGACCAAGGCTTTGTGTAAAATTTATTAATTTGAGAAACAAAATTTTAATTAATATTCTGTTAAATGATCAATTAAATCTTTGTAAAGTTTTAATTGAGGAGGAGTGTTGAGATTTTATTATGTTGCTTAGTTACATGTTGATAAAAATATTTTTTATTGTCACGTAGAAATTGATAAAATGACGTTAATGTTCAAATAGTTCGTGCTTATTTAATTATAAAGAAAATACAACCTAGTTTGTAATGGATTAGTATTCTAGGTGGCAGAATGGGGATAGGGAAGAAGTAAACAAATCTACTCCCCGTCATATTTCATCCTACGAATTTCGTTGTAAATTTAGAGCGGAAGAGTAGAAAGTTACCGTTTTCCTTCATTTTTGTTCTGGGCTTTACTCGCTTATTATCTGTTAAATCAACAAGAGAGAGTTTGAGTTCGAAAGTGCGTACTCAGTGGCAAATCTTTAACAAGTTCAACCTCCATGATTGATTAAATGAATTAAGTCCCAAAAAAAGTTTGCGGTTCAGTGTACAAATAAAAAACCAGCTAGTTGTAATGTAATCAACATCAAGTGTTTCAATTTTGATTGAAGAAGCATTGGCAAGTAAATGGCAAAAGAAAAAAATCATGTAATAATCTCCAAACCATTAGTCAAAACAAGATGTTCAGATCGCCCAACTGAATTTTTTTTGGTAAATATCAGCCATTGATTGCGTAATTAGTTATTAAACATTCCTGTAGAAATTATGATAATCAGTAACCATAACCTCATTAGATAAATTGCTGTTTCCTTGCCTGAGAAACTATGTTTTTCGGGCTGTTTTGCCGTGGTCAATTGGAATTTTCCCGAAAGATTCATCTCGATTGTGGAAGCCATCTTCAGTGGCGCGGGCGCAGATGGTACCTCATAGACCGCCCACCTATGCCCGCAGTTGTAGTTGATAACCTCGTTATTTTGAGGCTTGTATTTCTTATGAAATTCTCTTTTGATTTCATTGAAGAAAAATTATATGGTGAGTTCTTAAACAGCATGTTTTTAAAATTTTTCTCTAAAATGACGTCACTCCCGAAGTTTCAAATATACGTTAACGAGTAAATGATAGGACGCTGCATTATGGATTATAATTTTTTTCTCATTTTTAACTTCAACAAGAATTTTCTATTAATAGATTTTTCAAGAAATTCAAAGTTAATCTTTACCAGTTATTTTTCCAATATGAAATTAAAATCCCTGACGAAATTTAGGCAACGATCTCCTACTAAAATAAATATTTAAAAAATGGCAGAATTGAGCAATTGTTAAGAGATTTCCGAAAATTAAAATACCACAATTTATCAGTATAATTAGTAATTTCAATCTTTATAAGCAGACAGTCAAGGAATCAAGTGTCACAATTGATGCGATCATTTTATAACCGAAATAATTATAAAAAGTAATGTGGTAATATTTAATATATATAATTCAACAGTCAGTTACATCAACGAGGAGACCTACAAGTGTCAGCATCGTTAACGAAATCCATAATAAAAACTTGTCTGACCAATATTGAGAATGTCATCAATTTGGCTACTGAACAACTGCGTATCAAGTTCAACAAAAATAATAATAAAAACTGGTATTCTACTAAAACGAGTACAAGTAGGTTTCACAACAATTTCACTTAAAAATTTTACTCAATTATAGGCATTCATTAAAGAAATCGCCGGGCGTGACTGCGTTTTCATTGTTATAATTTTTGATGTACCGCGTACTGAATTTGTTTTTGTTCAACAACACAACGTAACTGTCACAAAAGTATGTAATATTACAAAATTCCACACACTCGACATCGAGCTCGTGCAAATAAATTACCCCCTCAACCCGCACTTTAGTGTTATGGAAAGTATTTTAATGGGGTATTTTACATGTCTGTGTCCGTTAAAAATTTGTGCAATCATTACAGGCAAGGTTTCATTGTTACCGAAGAAAATATAATGGTTTCGTTTTTTTATGTAAACAAAATTATGCGATAAAATATTATAATTTTTATAATTTTTGTCAGGACTAAATTTACGCAGAGTGTTTACGAATTATGGAAAAGCCCATTATTTTGAGTTAACTAGTTTCAGAGATAAAGTTCTATCATGTCGATGATATATTTCTTTGTGGGTTGCAGGCAGTCATGGCGTCGGTTTTTTGAGTGTGCTAGCGATAAATTTTATGGATTTATTCTTAGAAAAGAAAAACAATCAACAGCAAGTATTATACCAACCCCCAGCAGCATTTGAGTGACGAAATCAAGAAAAAACAGCCACAGTTCACATATGTTATAGCTTATTCAAAATTAAAAATAAGAGTTTAATAACACCACAGTAACGAAAATTGTTGTGTATTTCAAACTTTTCGGGGTCTAGGTCAGACCCCGTTGTCAATGTTTAAGAAACTATGAATAAAGAAGGCACAATTCTAAGATGTAAAATTAAAATATTTGACAATATGTATTATTTAATTTCTGACGTAACTAAGAGAATTTTATTTATAATATACAGGGTAGCACAGAAACTTCTAAAGATTATATAATCATAAAGTTCCTTTCAAATTGGAAGAATCTGAAAGGGAGATCTTCAGAATTTTATGTGGCGCTCCTAGGTGCGACATTGTTATAAGATAGTGCACTCGCCAAAAATGCGACCAAAGAATTTTGTTGATTCAGTGATCCCATTAAAATCATAAGGGAAAACCTAGGGAAAACCTTATGAACTATCCCGATATTGAGTTGTTCACAAAGATATGACCATTAGCAATTTCTTCCTTAATCATCGGCAACCAGGAACGACTGAATTCTACGGAGGTAGTAGCGATACAATCGTTTTCATTTAACAAAATTAAAGCAGACTCTTTTAGTTTTCTTTTGGTGTTGTGTTCTTCTTTGTGTAATATAACTGAATTTTGAAACTGTATTTTATGACCAAGGTCGAAACATGTTCACAAATTTTGGATTATTCAAACTGTCGTATTTTATGTAATTTTTGTGTTCGTTTATTCGAAGATTTAGAGGTCTAGAGGTTTCTCCAATATAGAATGTATTACATTCACAAGGAATTTTATAAACGCAATTTTTTGTATTTTGAGTTGTGTTTTTTGGTTTGGTGTTTGATATAATTGATTTTTGTATATTTCTTGTTTTAAATGATGTTTTGATATTATATCTGTTTCCCACTCTTTTTAATCTTTCTGATAGACCCTGTATGTATGGTATTGTTATTGTTTTAATGTGATTATCTTGGGAGTTAGTGTTGCTTGGTGAAGTTTGATGTTGGTTGTTAGGGATTGTTTGGTATTCGATTTTGTTTAACTAGTTATTAATAATTTTTTTGGGTAATGACTGGCAGAAAGTTAATTTTTTATATACGTTTTTTCTTCATTGAATTTATTGATGTTAAAACAGATGGTTTTTGCTCTGTCATATAGAGATTTGATGATACCTCTTCTTACTGAATTTGGTTTTATTTCCCAAGAAGTACTTAAACATTGAAAAATCTGCCACCAATATCATTCGGAAAATTAAAGCTTTATTCGATAAATTAGAAATTACGATAAATTGTAATAAATTGTCAGTTATTCTCTACGGCATAGTATCAATTTATACAAATTAAGTGTAAAAACTATTCAATCCGTTTCGATCTATTACATATTGATATCAAGAAATAACCGCCTTTGATTTAAACCTGCAATCAGGACGTAAAACTATTAATTCCTAAATAAAGTACATATTTGGAGGCTTTTATTTGTGTGTAGAGCTGGAACTGCATCTAAAATGTTTTCCAAGGCATGTAAATGAGACCAAAAGTACAGGCACAATGGCTACCTAGTTGTCTAGATTTTTTTAAATTAGAGTTAAAATGTTTAACATTAATGTTGATTATAAAATTATATAAAGTGATCAAAATAACATTAAATAATGTGATTTAAATGCTTCATCAAAATAAAATCATTTGATATTTATAAATAAATACAGAGAGAGTGGATCATTTCCTTGAAACTAGATTTAACTTATCAGGTGTTATATCTATGAACTACAAAAATAATATATTTTGCGTTGAAACGTTTTTAACATCTTTAAAAGGCAACATTTTTTCTTATTAGCATTGAAAAAAACCCGCAATTATTAGAATAAATGACACGAAGACAACTCCTTAAATAGTTGTGATTTAGACATTATCAAATTATGCAATTCTTGCATCAAACTATTTTCCCACCTAGCCATAACTAAAAACCTCAAAATTTTTTGTGCAACAAGTCATCCTATTGTTTACTTGAAACGCCCAACATCTTAGAACGCCTCCTAAATAGCTACAAAGTAAATTCAATTTTCAATCCTTGACAATTGATGAAGTTGCTTCACACATTGTCACAGTTTATGTTAATCGTTTTGTTAACTCTTCACATTAACATAAACACCAATGTAATCCCCTTTCAATCATTCACTGAATATATGCATTTCACCATCGTCGTTGTATAGCTAATCACGAGTCGAATACATCTACATGATTATACTAGACGAAAAAAAATCTTAATAAATACACCAACTGGTAGATTTTTCAAGAAATATTAACTACTCGTCGAACTACAATCCGTGATATGATCAAGAGTAAAGGATTAAAGAGAAAGTAAATATTTGAAGAAGTTCAATCTTTCAGAAATCATAGCTGTTAAGAATAAAGAAACCAAATCAAATATAATACCTACATCACATCTGCTGTAATAGAGAAAACTTTTTTAGAGCTCTTCAAAAACGCACTTAAGATTAAATAGAACCACTTGGTTCTGAAGATATCAGCAAAGTTTTCAAGCATCGCTGCTACCTATTTACCACGATAACCTTCTTCAATTCGACCATTTTAACCCAAAAATATAATTTTAGTAAAAATACTCAATAAAATAAAAATATTGAGGCATTACTTTGCCTGTCCATTTGGATTATTTCTGCTCAATATTTTTCAAATGAGACAAGGGAACAAAGGTAGAGGAATTTCGAAAAACTTGCCAGATTTGATATTGCCTTTAATGGTACATGCAGTAACGGTGAGATTGGAGTAGAACACTGGAACATGCTATAGAAATCAATTGTTTTTTTTTTCTGATGAATCCCGCTTTTGTTTTGGGCATGACAGTTGGAACTTGGTTAGAAGACAAGGTAAATGGCGTAATAATACAGTGGGTATTATGATTTGGTGGGTAATCCTAATTTGGAAGTATATCTCCTTTGGTTTTCGTTTAAGGTTCCATAATCGGCAAGTGTGAAGTCAACGAAATTTGACAGCCGACAACTATTTTCTATATTCGAGCATAAGACGGAGCACTATAGTCCACAGGAAACTGCTGGACCATATCTAGCACGGTGATCTGTGGCACATCCTTGGCTCCCACGTTACCCAGACCCAACACCCATAGAATATGTAGAGAGCAGAAAATTATCCAATGTAGCCTATTGTCAAGCATAAAAACATTGTTGGAAATCAAACGGATATATAGTTTTTGTAGCTGCACTGCTCACTGCTCAAGAAGGAAAGAAATCTTAATTAAAACACGAAGTCAAATATAACAACGTACGTTAAAATATGGTACTCATAGTACGCGTTGCAATACTTAAGAAACTAAAGAAACTCCGCTCCATATAACTTTTTAGAAAGGACATACCGCATGAACATAATACCTTATAATAATTAAAACGCTTTCATGGTAACCATTCAATTTTACTTCAACAAAATCACGACTCATTGTGCGTTCAATGATGTCTGAATACAAAATTATTTTTATTACTATAGAAATCTGAAAGGCCCATACACATTTATAGATCAGATTTAATGACTAGGCAATGATAGAACGAAAAATAATTCCAACCAGGTATTAATAAAAAAAAGAGAGAACATTTCAAAGCAACTCGAGTATATAAATGCTAGAGAGAATAAATAATATATAGTAAACGGCGTGCTCGGACAACGTGCTGGGTTTTTTTTTTCTTTTGCATCAGGGCAGTAAACCTGATAGTAACTAAATAGTTTTACAGCATTAATGCCGGTGCCAGCGATATAATAGTAACCTTGAGAATTAATGACAAAATTGTGGTAAATGCTTCGAGAAAGTGAACGAAACTGACTGGCAATGTGATGCAGAGTACTTTTGTATTTACCGGGGTCGAGCACCAAGTGCAGGTCATTTGAATAAATCTGTCACTACTTGAAAATATACTCTCGTAGACCTTAATCTTGAGCCACAATGCAATGCGACGCGTTTTTCAGGTAAATACGGTTTTGATATTACAAATATACCTACAAACATACGTTTAATCTATTTTAATTTTACATGAAGCCTATGATAGGAAATTCCATTTACACTGAATTCAGTCAGCTATTTACCAAACCACTGCAACTCGGCGATTTTGAGGTCATCATCAACCAATCCCAATATGTTTTTAATGCAATAGTCCGAGAGGTGATTAAGTAGTTTCTAGTCATATGATACGAAGAGCATTTGGGTATATTAGCCACACGTGGACTGCACGACGCAATGTCCCACAAAACAAAATTCACAAGCAATGTCTTCTTACACATGATTTTTGGGGCCGATTTTGTTTACTTGAACTTCACTTTGACGAGCTGGTATATGGGTGCCAAAGTTAGTAATTTTCATTAATCTTCACAAATGTTTGTTAATTACCGAGTAAATAATAAAAGATAGTGAACATATTAGAAATAAGTATTGTCATAGTCATTTAGAAAAAGACATCAGGAACCAGTCTCAGACACATCAATAGATACAGTCTTTTCATTGACCAAGAAGCTAGTTAATTCAAAACTGGCTAGATGCTAAATGCTTCAATCCAATTGGCCTATAAATAAAAAATCCGGAGGAAACTGGATTTTTTTATCTGCTTAGAATAATTTAAGATCGACGAACGAGTATTTTGTAGAACAAATAGCTAATTTACAGCTAAAATTGTATTTTTCGGCTAAATGTCAATTATTCCAAGTATTCGTTAGTCGGAAAGAAAAATTATAAATCAAAAAGTTGCAGCGCTAGAAATTCTCTACAATTCACTGTAGGACCCTTATTATCCGAGATATATGTAATAAACTGTTTCGTTAGATACATTTACCGCTCAAAATTATGATCTCAACAACTTATGTATGAAAACGGAAGATTTCACAAACGTAGAAGAAAAAATTATGTATGACCAATAGTTTTTTTTATATTTCGCGAGCTATCAGCTGGAAAAAATATTAGAATACAAATTTGTAGAGGTTAAAATTTCTTAAAACTCACTTGTAAACAATAATTTGTCTTAATTTCCGATGGATGTCTGGAGTAAACTGAGACTTTAGTTAAATTTGCCAATATTTTCTTCAACAAAGTTGACGAAAAAAAAAAGAAATTAACCCGAGGAGTTATTCTAAAATTCCTGTATTTCCCCAAAAATTTGAATTTACATCCTTAACTAAAGTAAAACTTTCTTGGGTGATGTTGAACGTAAAAGGCAACCCTCGTATATATAACAAATAATTTTAAAAGAATACATACTGAGGCGAAATACGTAATTAAAACTAAATATATTTAACAAAAACAACAACAAAAAGACCTACAGCTCCCGATTATGGAACTGAACACAACCAATCGCCGAAGGTATAACCGATTGTTTTCTTACGAACAATCGCCAACACTTGCCAACCCCTGAAGAGAAAGGACTTGCAAGTCTGCGTTAGCTTTCAACATCGCTAGATAGAAATAATAGCTATCGCCATCACACTAGTTTGCATAAAGAATGTCCACTGCTAAGAGTCATTCGGGTGACCTTTTCACACAAAAAAGCATCACGCAATTATGCCATATAAATGAACTACAAAGACTTTAGAATATTGTCAACATGTTAAAATTTGTACCGAATTTGTTAACAAGTTATTTTTCTTAATAAGCTCTATCAAAAAATATATTAGAATGATTTTAAAACAATATAAAAGAAGGTTTTTTGAGTGATACAGTTTGCTGAATATTCCAAATTCATAAAAATATTATAAATATAAGAAGTACATTT
The DNA here is from genome assembly GCA_034190945.1 of Octodonta nipae. NCBI lineage: Eukaryota > Metazoa > Arthropoda > Insecta > Coleoptera > Chrysomelidae > Octodonta > Octodonta nipae. Next base: position 52,677,613 of record CM067224.1, read on the forward strand.
ATTAAGATCTTCCATATTAATGTCATTCAAAGGATATCCTTTCGATATTTAAAAAGAATAATATGTAAAAAATGTGAAAACTAACGAATATATATCCCGGACTCATTGAACACCTGTATCAGATTCCTTATTACCAGAACTAAATAGAAGAATCAAGCTGGCATAACATAGCTTCCCTTCTTCCTTATTTTTTGTCTTTATGAGATTTTCCGACCTTCAGAGCTTGTCTTGAAGCTGAAATATACCTACTTTCAACAATATACTGCTCTCCCTCAATATATTCTCCGACCCAGCCCGGCTAGACAAAGAATTTCCAAATAGGTACAATGAAAAGGACCTGTAGAACGGCGAGTTCGACCGCCTGATTTGAGGCCATTTGACTTTTTTGTCACTTATATGCTTATAACCCTCAACCACTACAGGAACAAAGCCGTGTAGAGTCGGCTAGTTTTTAAAGTATTTTTTAAAAAAAAGTTTAAATTTAAAAAGTTTTTGTTACTTATATTTTCCTTTAATTGTTACATTTTAAACGTTTTTTCATCGACGAACGGCCAAAATATAAAAAGCTTTATTGAAGATTATAAGAGCGAATTGATGTCACCCTGTATACAAATAACATCACTTTCTGTCAATACCGATAATTTTGTAAATAATCGGAACTAATTCTAAATTAAAACACATTATTGCGATCAATTAACGTCAGACAACATTATTCTTACAAACAAACATCTAAGCATTTTTTACCGGTAATCTTCAAGACATTAAAAACATTTATTGAACATAACTGTTGCAATTTAGCGCTATTTGTTGGAATTACGAAGATTATTACGTTACGAATCCCATCCAATGATTATGAGTAGAAACTTAACGCATAGAAAGTTTTAATTTTTAATGGTCTTTAATGTGGTACATCTTATTACAGCAAGTGTACATTAAATATTAACTTTCAAACCATCAAATATCGAATCAGATGATATAGGTATATGTGTGGCGTCAGTTTTTATTATGGAATATTCACTCGATATTCATATAAATGGAAGTTCTTTCTGTTTAAACGTCAATCATGGTGAGTACCATTATAAGGTTTTAATGACAATAGAAACTGCAAATGTTGTAAAAAAGTTATTGCGTTTGTAATAAAAGAAAACGTTGCTAACATTACAATAGCTGATAAAAAGATTATAATTTCATCCATTGTTAGGCACTAGATGATTAAGTAATTCAACAAAATCATTTGTTTAATATGTATTATAGGTATATATGATCTAGTTATATATGTAAATTACGAATCAAAGGTTACACACACTCTTGAGACTTGTAAAATCTAAAATACAAACCACAACAAAAAAGTTGGATTTTTTAAATTGACCAAATCTAATAAAATAAAATATAGATTGTAGTTAGATTGACGACTTATTGAGAATTATTTGCCATTAAAAGACGAAAATTCAAAGCAGCACCAAATAGGAGCCCAAAATCATGTTTTTATGGAGGTTCAAAACGCCGAAATATGACAATTACTGACGGCGATTGAGTTCCAATTTCCGGTCCTCAAACTACAAATGCAATCGGTAATATTTTCCATTTGTATTTTACGAATCAAGCACATTTCGCATACATCAATCAAACTCCATCCATCACCGAAAGACTACCAATATCTACAACAATTCAGTCCGACACTCTGGACTTTCCAATTTCCTAACGTTCCAGTTTTTACGTATTAAAAAAGGCTTCAATATGCCGAGTACTTTTTGAAAATTTTATTTATTTAGTAAGTGAATTGGTTAAACAACAGCTAAATCATTTATTTTCACCTCATTATTTCGTAAATCATATGCTAAAAAACTGAAAATTATTTTTAAAAAGTTTTAAAGAAAAATACTCTTTTTAGCTTATTTACAAGTAATTTAATGAAGCATTTCATTTGAAAACTGTCTGAAAAATACAACTGTAAAAAATAATTTTCTAACAGCAATAAAACCAAAGATATTATTTTTTACACAGCAATTGTTTGAAAACGTTAAGAGTTGAAATTTTAACTATTCCTAAATGAATTCCTAATTTCTATTTTTTAATACGTATGGTGAATGAAACTTAGAGATTTTACTAGCCAGCTCAATGTTTCATCAAAACGAAATAAATTTATATAATTGTAAAACACTCGATTGGTCAAGCCCAACTTTCTTAAACTTTTTGGGTGCATAAAAACATATTTGGAAAATTTAGTACAACTCTAACAATTATTGTAATGGTTACAAACATTCCTTATTTCCCATGTATATTTGCTATTTATTGTTTACAGAGCTAATTATTTTTATAAAGTGTCACATAGTAGATATTTTCATTATGTACAATTCATCTGTAATGTTTTCTCTAATTTTCACAGTTCTAAAATTCAGCAAAAAAACATTTTTGAATGAACATGTCTGGTTTTTTGTTTCAGATGAAGAGCAAAAACTTCATCTGCCTGTTGGCCTTTGCAACTCTAAGCTTGGCAGTTGAAAAGCGGAAAGTTCCTCGTCACAATGGCGGCATCAAAATTATCGACCCAGATTCAGACGACGCCGAACTGATGCGGCTCGAAGCTAGCGGATCGAAAAATAAAAATCGGGACAAACCCGAACAAGAAAAAATCAAGACGCTATCGCAGCAAGTGGCGGACGGTAAATACGGACTAATTCAAAAAGAACTTTTCAGGAAACCGCCGAAACGTCCGGGCATAATAAGTTACGCTGCGAATCCGGAAGTGCCGAACGACACCATAAACAATCTCGGGGGTTTGGACAAAGACGAAATATGGTTGGCAGAAAATCATTTGCTGGTTCTTAAAGGTGGTGGTTTCCCAGCGTACGAAGATAATAAAAACGAACACCCCGATTCTCTCTGGCCTCCTTTGGATACCTACAAAGCACCGCTGCACCAGGTGAAAATCCCCCCAAACCCGAAGGTGCCGCCGCCCTTTCCTGTCCGGCTCACCGAAAACGGCCCGCTCCAAATCTTGGGTTCAAACTTTTCGCGAACGATTAATGAAACAGACCAACCGCCGGCCTACGCCCTACCACCCCCCGAAGGCTTCGCACCCGGCAAAGAAACCACAGCTGGCAATACCGATTCGGCCAACGCTCCTCCCGGGTCAGCTCCGTTGCCAATATCTGTCGTCAATCCGGGGGAATTCTTACCGGGGGTGTCGTTCCCCCCTCCCAATTTGAACGAAACCTGGCCTCCTTTTTTGGGTTATTTACCGCCCGGCGCCGTAATACTACCGCCACCGGGAAATCAAACAGACCTGTACGACGACGACGACCCATCGATATATTATCCTCCGCCATACAGTTTTTTCTACCCAAAAGATAATTCTTCACTAGTACCACCGGGACCTTTGGTACCCGGAATCATCTTGCCACCACCTCCTGACTTTTTTGCTCTGCTAGAAGAAACCGCACCGCCTCCAACAAACAACATAAAGTACACAACCTTTCAAAGAGGTAGGAAACCAACAACAACCAAAACTAACACTCAGATTTATCCGACAACTACACCTTTGCCCGCAACGATGAAGGTCAAAGGAGTCATAACAGACAGTCCTGTCAAGGTTTACCGGGTGAAACCAGAATTGACGAACAACGAAACAAGGCCGATGAGAATTACAACAGAAAGGCCCAAAATTATTACGATTTTGCCAGTACAAAATCGAACGTATTTACCTCCGAAGACAAACAGACCTCATTTTGTGAGAAAAAATCCTCAAAATATAACCATATTACGACCTGTTAAACACAAATCTACACCACCTCCGAAAATTTATTTAACACAAAACGAAATCCCTCAGAAACCGATAGAACCATGGAAAAATAAAAATTCGTTTGTTTCAACTACTCAAGTACCTCTGAAATATTATACGGCATCAAACGACATTGAAACGTATCCTATAAACAACGCGAAACCCAAACCTGAGACCAACGCCCAAAAAACTACTATCAAACCTTCTAGCTACTTCTACTATGAAGAGCCCGACTCAAACACAACCCCCAAAATTCCGGTTAGACCAAATAATTATTACGATGAAGGATTTTACATACCTCCGAAGCAAAATCCCCCAGTCAGGCAAAGAAAACCCCAATATATTTACGTTACGACTAAACCTTACAATACTCAAAAACCAAGATTCCGATTCATTCAGCAACCTGCTAAAACCAACACGTTCAGCATCCATATCGCCAAACTCCAGAATCATATCGGGCAATACTATACGGTAAGAACGACAAAGAAACCTAGTCCGAAACCTGTGTACCAGTACAGCTTTCAAGCGGCAAACTACCAACCCCAAAGTGGTTTCAGGCCTTCACTTCCTGATAACAATCAACAAGACGAATTCAAACCTATCCCTCCTGCGCCAGCTCCTCCACCAAAATATAGTGTGCAAATCCAACAAGCTATTGAAATATTCCCAACCCAAGAACCAAACCAGGTTTACTATCAAAATAATTACGGACAATCTACAGAGCCCCCTAAATATTACACAACTCAAGCTCCGCCTTATTACCAACCCATAACGACCGCCAGGCCGATTGTAGAAAATTCATTTGAAGCAACTCCGAATCCAGTGTATGAAGGCTTTTACACGAAACCAGACGAGATTTTTGTGGACGAAAACACAAGAGAATATTTCACGGTTTTTGGCAAAAAGTTGCCTGCAGTAACCACACCTCTTCCTAGTTTCGCAGTCACTGAGTCCTACCCCAGCCAGAGCCAGCATAGCTCGGTATATCAACAGCAAACAAAATACCAACAAAAACCGATTTCATTAGGAACTGACACAGTCGTAAACTACGTAAACCCAAGACCAAACCTAAACCCCATTGCTGAACACGTTCCAAGTGCACCAACTCATTCACAACAAACCTATCCCAACGTAGTAAAATACTCACCAAGACCCGCCCAATACAATCCCCCTAAGAAACTCAAACAACAAGAACCGGAAATCATCAAAGCCATCGAAGTACCTGTTTCGGCCAAAGAAACCGACGACGGTGCTTATATATCCTACGAACTGCCCGGGGATGACGGTGCTCATTTTTATTTTCTGACTCCTCAGCTCGCTCAAAGGAGACAGCAAGGTGCTGGATTTTATTATTCCCAACCCAACAGCAAACGAAGGCGCAGGGGCGATATTAAAAGTGATAAAGAAAGATGAAGTTGGCTGTGATTAGTGGTGAAGAATAATAAAAGTCGTACTCTAGTGATCGAAGTGACATTTGATGTTATTTTTTTAGTGCCTATTTTCCAATTGGTCTGTGATCGTAATAAAACAATTGATGCGAAGAAGTGTAAAAGCGAACACCAAGTGACGTATTTATAATTTTGATACCGAATTTAAATTTAAAAAAGATACTAAGGGATTTCGAGAAATGATGTTTATAATTTGTCCTAATTGAAAAATGTATGAGTATTAAGGCTGTTATTTGTGTAATTTACGTTTTTGTTTTCAATTTTCTCGCGAATTCACTAATGTTTAAGTCAATTATTGTATTCATTTAAAAGAATGTGAGATATTACAAGTTTTTAAAATATGTGGAGATTATTTATCGAGAAAAATCGTCTAATTTTTTATATGCATTGTAAATAAAGTGCCACGAACTTGTTGTTGCTTTATTTCGCCTTGAAAATGTTTCATTTAAAATGTATATAAATAGCACACAAGTAGGTAAGTGATTTTTTTAAATTTTCTAAATTTTTATTGAAATCGTGAGATCAAAAAGTCAACTGGAGTGGTGAGAAGGGAATAAAGATTATCAATAAAGCTGTAAAAAATCTTATCTTTGTCTCAATGGGTAACCCACAAAATTTACTTTTACACTACAATTTATTATGTCGTTAAACTGTGAGCAATTATTACTTCCTGTGTCTGCGATTGTTTGCTACATCCGTAAAGGCAAGGTATATCTTTATTTTATTTCCTACTTCCTTTTATCCTAAACCTATTTATTTGATTTCTATGTGCTTATTTATTTTTTTATTCTCTTAGGTTGAGTTCACTTCCTGTTTTGTTGTTATTTTACATATAAAATTTTAGTGAATACTTTGTTAAAAATATTTTAGGAGTTTTTTGGGAAATAATTAATTGTATATTAAAAACCCTAAAAAGTGTCGAGGTATGGGTGTGAACTCATTGTCAACAGAATAATAATAAATTGTAAATTTTAAGTTGCATGTTTGACATTTTTACAGTTTTAATTTGAATCGCGATGTTATTTTCCAAAAAAAACGTATAACTAAACTGAAAAATGCCATACATAATGTTCAGAAACTAGTTTGTTATTATTGCGTCTGTTAATTGTGAAGATAACCTTGCACTATTTTAAAGCCATATTGTTTTAATTTAACGCCATTCATGATTAGTATTATTATGGGGTTTAATGTGTTATACACTTGTTAAGTTTCTTGTTGTATATTTTTAATTTTGTCTTCCTTTATTAACGTTTGCCTGTGGACAGAGAGTTTCGCAAGATTTGTTTTTCTTTTATTTAATTATTAGTACTTTTTTTAAATGACTTTGTTTTTTACGTAAAAAATTAACAAAATTAATCCAAGTCTTTCTTATCGTATTTTTTTATATTCAAAATATTTCCTTACAATTTAAGTTGATTATTTCTATTATCATTCCACCCTCGTAAACTTTGTTATGAATTATATAAATATTTGCTGTCACAGTGTCTTCTCACATTTAGTTTATGATTTCAATCAATGAATAATATCTGGATTATTTGTTATTCTTCCTGTTTAAACTTTAATTGTGTATTACTGTAATTTCGGATTCTTTAACTTTAATATCATATACTAGAAGCTTTTTTCTTGTGATGTTTTTCTCTTTTTATTTATTACAAAATATTTCGTTTCAGTGATAGTTAAAATTACAATTTCACTTATGTTTATTACCGATATAACCGATTACAATTTCAATTACTTAATATCGGAATTGTTGTTCTTTCGTTTTATCGTTTTTCATCGGGTGTATTGAAAATTGTTATTTGGTTATATAAGACGAAGAAGTCACGCATAAATTATGTCACACAACGATTAAAATTTCTTGACCTGTACTATTAAACTTGAATTGTTTCAGTTAAATGGAATCTATTTAGTTACTATGTTAGCAATATGTTAACAAAAAACTTGGGCTGTCAAAAAAAATTAGGGAAAGGAAAATTGGAAAACATGCCGGTATCGGATTTTTTCTCCTGCGATTTTTTCCTGCAACACATAAGTATTTGAAATTTGAAAATGGGGTAATCCGGTCAATTGCCTTACTACACTTTATTTTTCATTTACAATTTTCAAATCCTTAGCTGTTGCAGGAAAAAATCTTAGGAGAGAAAACCCTAATGAACAGGCAAAATAACAACTGAGAATGATTTTTTTTTCTATAGGATTACGGAATATGCGTAATTCTTTTTTTCTTTTGTCTATTATGATTCTATAAAAACAATTCGTATACACTCTTTGTTTTGTTTATTAAGCTTGTTTTGTTTATTAAACTGACGGAATGAATATACTTTAATGAAACGTACATACTAAATATTTAAATCTAAAGTGTATCTATATCCAGATAGAGATATAGAATAACGGAAACACATTATCGTCACGTCACGTGAGAACACATGCTATTACGCCATGTCACGGCACGCTCGAAATATCCGCAATACAATTAACGCATGCTTTCCTTTATAATATTTACAAATTTAATACATAAATATTAATGTATACATTAGGTACTATAACAACTATTAATAACACAATTAAGTGATAATGGCTGCAAACAAAGTTAAAAACAGATTTAGTAACGTAGGTCATTGTGTTGTAATGTCACAAGTCTCATAGTAAAACGGCTATATCTTTACTTTCCGGTATCTCGGAAGCCTACAAATAATGCGAGTGTATACAACAGTACTATGTACTTCAATTTATACAAAATCAAAAAACTAATATTTTATATATTTTTCTTGAGAAGTTTTTTTTGAATTTTGAAGTTAAGTAACAACATAAATATGTAATTTTAAGAGAAATTAATACATTAGTGAAATGATTATTATACTTTTGGGATAGCAGGATTAATCAATATCAGGTGTAAAATAAGAATAATAATAAGTTGAAACACCAAGAAAAATTAAATTTTATATATTTTTAATGTCTTCTATTCTGAGGAACTCGCCGAGCTGCAAACTTCACGTTCCATCATGAGACACAACGTAAAGTAATAAATGTGACGTGAGTATAGTGTGTTTCTAAGGCATGACAGCATGTGAGATTTCGCCGATGTAAAAACATTTAACCCACGTGATGTAACACATTATGTTTCCACCTTTAATCAGTCTAGTGCATCCACCAAAACGAATTAATAATAGCCTACGAGCTTGAAAACCTTTTTTAGTATAAGCACAAGATTCAACAAATGTTGTGCAGCTATCGGAAATAGCTAGACAAGTCGTGCAGCCAAAGTACTTAATGCTCAACGTGAAAAGAAGAAACAAGACTAAATCGAAATCATCATATCAGTTACCGAAATTGGCAGATAACGTTATCCGAATCAGCTATTCATGTATAATTTTTTTTATGTATATAGTCACCGACATTTTGGAACAAAACTGTCGTACTTTCATGTAATAAATTATCTAAATAATAAAAAGTATTACATTTCAAATTTCATATCAAATAGAAAGTTTGAATACCTACCTAAATAGTTTCAAATTCAACCTATTACGTTTATTTAGCCTCTAAAAAATAATTGGTCAAAACATACAAACAGTTGTTATTGTATGATAATATACACAACACGAAATATGGAGCAATGCCAGTCCTGCCTTAAGGAATTCCATCTAAGGCGTGGTTCTGTAATAGCAAACATTTTCATAGTTCGTTACGTTAATCGGTTCGGATAAAATTGAGATTCGTTACTATGAATCACGGTAATTATGCGAAATTCGAATCTGCTTATCAATTGTTATAGAACAAATGTTTCAGAAAACTGTTTTATTACATTTAAAAGTAGCTAGTAATAAAAAATTTGAAGCTTTATAGTATGCAAAAACTGACCAAAATATATGTAACATTCCATGATTAATGGTGCTGCAATAAGAGCACAAGATGTAAACTATAAAGAAAACATGGTTTTCTGAAGCAATGTACATATCGAAATGTAAAGATAGAAGGAAAAACTATCTTTTAAATATTTTAAAAACGTTATTCAAAATTACTGCATATATATTCGTTTTTTTTAGTAGAAAAAAAACGAAACATATGTCAAGTAAGTTCGAATACAATTTTGTTTGTTACAAAATTATTTTATTTTAAATTTACTAACAATCAATTGATGAGAAACAAAGGCTTCTAGTGCATATGCTCAAAGTGATCGTCATAACGATTCTTCATCTAATTTTGGAAATAACGATACAGGAAACAACTTTGTTGGTTCACTTTCGATATGATTATGACCGTATGAGAAAACGAGCCTCTAACCACAATTAATCATGAAATTTGGTACCTAGAGCATCTCTAGTTGGTATAGAACGAGCAATTAAAAAACTTTTGATGCTACATAAAAGTTATATGAGACACTAAATGATCAGGTAAGAGAATCCTACAGATCAGGAAGTCACAAATATATTTTACATCGTAAACAAGATGGTAAGCACAAAAAAGGAACATCGTTTATAATTGCAGAACGAAACCAAAAATTAAATAATAAATTTAAGATGTACTGTGAAGGTCTATAAGGAGGAGAGTCTTACTTCTCATAGGTATGTATACCTACTATAATTAACAAAGTTATTCCACAGGGCACTATTCATGGGCCATTGTTTTTTCACTGTCTGATACATGAAGTATATCATACAGTTTATATATATAAATAGGCAAAGACCAAACGGTTAGGTACCATTTTCTCCTGTGTCTCTCAACCAATTTTATTTATTTTTGTTGTGTTTAGTAGCAACTGACGACCTTCAGTGTAGAATGCTAAAATTTATTTATAATATTGGTTCATTCATTAAATAAAATGTAATAAAAAAAAACATTATTTACGTCCATACTGTCAAGGCCAAACAGATAACCGTATGAGTGTCGCGAGATTGCTTGGAGAGAAAATTGTATGATGGATTGATTCAATTGTAAGAGCCGAACTAAATTAAACTAAAAAGTAACAAATTTTGACCTGTTCCTGTTATTCCATATCGTCATGGTATTGAGATAGAAGCCAGAAAAATTTATATTACATAAAAATTGCCATTCATAAGGCTCTCGCAAGTTTGCAACTTTCATTGATTTGTAAATATGGTTTGTCAACTAAAAAATAATTATGTTACAATTGATGAATTTATTTCTGATAATATTTTATTAATTTTAATGTTATACTTTCAATTTAAAGATTATTTTAATTTTTACTATATAAATTTCATATAATTTGAATAATATGTGAATTAAAGCACTGATTGTAATATTGAAGACAAATAGTTAGATCTGGCAGCCCTGAACTCATGACTAACTTTGATGTGGCGCCTTGATTTGAATTTTGACATTTCAGAATATTGTTTGTTATAAGATTATTATAGCACGATGGTAAAGATAAGTTGTAAATTCAATGTGTAAAGTTCAAGATTTCAGCACCATTCACTGCGAAATGTTTTTAACAAATGTGAGTATTACTTATCTATCCTTAATTAACAGCAGGTGCTTATATTTTCCTTACTATTTTTTTTTTCATAGAAAACAGAAATAGTCATTGCTTACTATATGTCTCATTTAAGTTAATAAAATTATATTGAATCTTAAGATTTTGGTTGCAGGTTTATTAATATGTACTTAGGTTTTGTAGTTATTTGGCATGTAATAGTAGGTATAACACCTTCATAGTAACTTTAGAGTTGGTTGATTTCATATGAAAAAAAGATATTTGTTTTCGTCGTAATGAGCCCTTTCATTTGATATATAACATGATGGGTTAGAAACAATTTTAATTTTATATTCTCCATTTAATTATGTTATTTGCCCCCCAAAATTAAAAGTAGAGGTTTCTCCTTATTTTCCAGTAAACTTCAGGTCAGAACCTATACCTCTAATTTTTTTCAAAACTTTACGTTTTATAGTTTCGGAGATAAGGGGGGGATTGGTAAATTTTGGTATATTTTCGTTAATATCTTTTTAAATATTTTTTTAATATGAAAAAAATATATTTGTGTTCCTCAGAATGAGACCTTTCATTTGATATATTACATGATGCGTTTACATTTTTTTTATTTTTAAATTTTTATTTAATTCTATAATTTGCCCCCCAAAATTAATATTAATGGTTTCTCCTTATTTTTCCTGTAAAGTTCGGGCAACGTTCTATATTTTCTATTTTTTTCAAAATTTTAGGCTCAGTAGTTTCGGAGTTCAGGGGTGGGAACGGTCGATTTTTTAGTTTTTACCCCCAGAAGTACCGGTAAAATCAAAATTTCTTCATTTACAATATATACTCCTGATCAGCTTACGAGCTGATATCGTTAACTGTGAAATTCCAGAATGAAGGTTTTTATTTCTTACTTTAAGACTCTTGAAATTTTTGTGTCCAATCAAAAAATATTTTTGAAAAATGTAGGTATTAACTAATGTTTTAAATATTATATTTAATATTAATTTATTATTTAATATAATGTTAATATTTTTAAAGGGATTTATCTTTTTATGTTAAAAATTATAACTACATATTTGAATATATTTAAAGACCAAATCTTTCAATTAATTTTAGGTAGGGAATCAGTTACTGGTTAGTGTTCATGCATTTTATCTAATAAACAATTTAGTTATTATAACATGGTTCAACTCCTGCAAAATCCTGGTTTTATTACAAGACTTTTACCTAAAATAAACACGTCATTGACATTTTAAGGATTTGTATTTAAAATATAAAGAAATTCAATGCATTTACTGATTTGTTATGGTAACTTAGGTACATATGTCTATTTTACAAAGAAATATATTTTTATTGAATAGATTTTTCCTTGGAAAACGGTCAAACTATTGAGTAATTATATATGGAAAAAGCGTTACCTGCTGTCAAATTATGTGAAGACCATCTTTGATAGTTCAGCATCAAGCGTTGTTTATGGTTCAGTAGTAAAATAGTCAATGTAGTAGATCAGTATTTGTTTTTCGGAGCTGTAGCAGTAACTGTGTTTTAATTATTCTGTAAGTTTTTGTTGTGAATTTAATTATTTTGTTTTCTGAATGTTATTTGTGGCATCTTCTAGTTTATTTTAGATTTTCTTGGGAATAATACCACATCAGAGTTCAAACTTGTGTATATTTTAAAACCAAACGTTTCAAAATCCTGTAGGTATAGTGTAACAAATTGACAATAAAGATTATAGTTTTTATAAGGTTGTTGGACATGTATTTTTTTTTATTTTATGAACTCCATTGAAACAGCAAATGATGAAAACTTTTAGGTCACAAAGTGCAATCCCATCAAAAACTGGGGGCTAAAGCCCTTTTCAAAATTATTTGGGATACCTATATTTGATTAAAATCTCATAATATTTTTATTTCAGTAGATTTATCATTCATTCATGACGAATTCTTCTCCGTTTCCCTCCACTTTATTTCTGATAGACATATACTTTTGACAAACGAACCTCAATAATGTTCACAATTTGATGAAATAGGGTCGAATTTCGAAAGCTGGGCGACCACTAGTCATTTCTTATGCTGTTTTCTGTATGTCAAAGAAAACGAACTGGCCTCAAACCTAAATAATTTCATATACATAACATTCTTTAATCAAACAGCCAAAATTCTTCACAATGCAAGTGATTCATTGAATAGCAAGTCAATTAAGCGTGTAAAATTAATCTTCATAAATTAAAATCACGTGTCACTATGTTGATGTAAATGGCTGATTCTAACTTAGTTTCCAGATAAGATAGTGTTATACCACGTAAGCGAGGCTGTTGTCAAAATTATTATTATTTAATTAACTGAAATATTATCTTGCGCATCCACCAAAATATATCCCAAAAAAGGAATATTACACAATTTTATTAGTAATGAATAAAAAAAAGTTTCAGTATGTTCAGTTTCACAAAATTCGAAAAGTCCTCGATATTTTTATGAGAGATATACAGAGCAAACTGTGGTTTCATTTCACAAAATGGCTCCTACAATGAACAAGTAATTTATACAATAGTAGAATATTCACATAATCTCGACAGTACAGTATTTTAGTAATCAATCAAATATCAACAAAATATAAATACTAAAGGTAAAGACACTTCATAATGTTTGCAATAATTTGAGTAAATTAGTATTAAGTTGATTAGCCATGCTTATGCTCGGATTTCACTAATCCCCCGTAGGCTGAATAAAATATGCAAACATTTGTATAATTACTATTTAATTGTTGTTATTTTTTCTTAATTTTACAATTATGTAATGAGTTAAAGCTTAGCAAGACTTAAAAAAGCCCAGCTTCTGTGAAATAAATGTATTCAGTGCTACACATAAATATTTGATATCTCGAAACAATTTTATGATGTGTTTGTCTTTGACTGCCTTTTAATTAAAAATATGCCATTGTACACCATTGTGATTTATAGAGAATCCAGGATTGTAAACAACAGAATTTTTCCGATAAAATTAAAAATTACGATATTTTTGAAAAAATCTTAATTTTTTTAATTTTTATTCAGTTATTCTAAATTTTTAATTAACCCTGACCATAATAGACTTTTATAACATATAAATTGTTCTTCATTCTACCAAAAATAATTCTTGTCTAGACTTACAATTGGGATAATTACTCTACGACATCTGAACAAGAAACCACGCCTGTCTATATAACGTACTGTTAAAAAATCATTCAATCTTACTCCAATATTTACATTTTTGATATCTGGCAGAGGGCCCTGTTTTTAACAAAATAAATTAAATAAAAACAACAATCTTATTCTGTGGATAGTGAGAATCAGTCTATTGCCTATAGTTGGTAGTAAACAGATCAAAAATATGAAGCAAGTTTTCAGAGGAATTAATAATTGTTTTCCAGCTTCTTTTTGGTCATATTAGTTTGAAAAAATAAAAGAGTTTATGTGGTTGTAAAACCTTAAAAATATTACTTTAATCATCAAGGTTCTTATTACAAATTTCTTGATATTGTATCAATATTATTATATACTTTGACATAAAATTTTATTTAATTGGGGTCTTGAGCCAAGGTTGATTTTGAATGTGCATTTTAATAGCACAGTTAATAAAGCAGAAAAAATAAATAAATGAAAAACATTTTTCTATGTTTCTTTGATTCTCTACAAATGGTCGATTTTCAGTAATCAGAACCATTCAATAATTTCCACAGTAGATATAAAAAGGAAATTCATTAACACTTTCGTTGTTTAAAAGAAAATCCAATGCTTTGGAATACCATTTAAGTCATGGGGTGTAGTCAGTTGCTGTTATTTTTTTTTTGCATTTGAAAATCCCTATTCATTGATGTACAAAAACACAGAATGAAATTTATGTAGTTTTTCACTTACATATTAGTATTTACAATTAATTCTGGAATAATCATTTTAGTAACTTTTTTCTAAAACATTTAAACAACAAAAAAAACATGTTCGTCTTAAACTATCTTTTCAAAATTTTACAATCCACTGAACGCAAGACTTATATATTGTTATTGTTATTGTATATAAGTAAATTTCAGATTTTGATTTGAATAAGCTATAAAAAAATGGTATAAGAGAGATTAGCAAAGACTTACCAGTGTTGAGTTCCTGCTCGGCACTTTCGTCTTTCAATGGCTCGTCAAATAAATGGAGGTACACTTCTATGGCACATTTAGCTGCTTTGAAATAGAACGGATGTCCTCTGAGCACGTCTTCTAACCTCAACAGACCAACGTACGATCTGAGCGTCATTTTCCTCATGCAGTATGTGTGGAAGTCGAACTGGTCTTCGATGATTTCAGAGAAATGCTGCAAAAATTGTTTAACATTACTAAGAAGAAAAACAACACATTTGTTAACTATTAAAATCGTATGTAATTAATATAATTTATACACAGAATGAGGAAGATGTTTACTAGCTGATTCAGAACACTGCAGAATATTCACAAAACATTTTTTTTAAGTAAATTTATGAAGAAAACGAATCTATTACAAAATGTCAAAAAGAACCAATGAAGTACAACATATTTCCAGAAAAACACATTCACCAAGAATTATTAAGCACCCTTCATAGATAAATATATCTTGATTAAATATTACACACTCCTTTGGCTTAATTCATAATATGGATTCACACTGATCTACTTATAAATGATATTGCTAAAACAATAATTCTACAAGAAAGTATATTCATTAATGGAAATCATAGACCTGAGTGAAACAAAAATGCAAAACAAATATTATATGAGTGCCAGTTTTGAACACTGATTATAAATGGTCCAACCTCAGGGTCCAATTCAGTTTTCAAATAAATTATACTCAAATATTGAAGATGCTAGAAAAGGTTAATTTAACAAGACAACTGCATACCAACAATCAATTGCAGAATCAAAACATACTGAACAACAAAAAGATAATCACAATGTATATAAACACAAGAATTGAAGTTTCCAAGGGAGGTAAAAGGTTGTTCAAGGAATGAAAGAATAAGAAGTTAAGATATTAGAAGTAAAATGAAAATATTACCTTTATCGGGTAATTAATTGAAAAGAAACCATATATTTTCTTCTAAAAAAAATGTATCATATTGCTCTAATAAGTTTTAGTTTACTTATGAATTCGTTCGTATGATTTTTATCCTGGGAATCACAGGGAAACCACTTTATACACAGCATGACTTCCTATTTGGGGTCTCTGTGAGCAAATTTTATTCCCTGAAACTTCTAGATGTCGACATTCATTTCGAGATACGTTTTAAACTGAAAATCCTCTCTATCTGAACAAAAATCGAGAAACAAATTAAAAAATATAAAGAACATTTAGACATAATCGAGGAAGACCATCTCCAAGGTACAATATATAGCTATAGAGATAACTTAAGGCAATAAATAACCATAGGTAGACTAACGAAAGTAAGAAGAAAAAATATACAAACTTTTCATGAATGTGTGGCTGTTATTTAAAAAAAAAGGCAAATATATACTATAATGTCACATGTAATCTAAATACGTAGGGTTAGATACATTTAATTGATACACATTTCTGACCCAAGATTACAATTAGCAAAAAAAGTTTAGAACCTATAAAAATTGGTTTTTCAGTTGTTTTTGACTATTTTTGACAACAAAAAATATAACAATTTAGTTCAACATATTTAGTTATACAACTTCTCCACTAATGTTTTGTCATATTCATCTGCGAAAAACTGCTATATAGTATGGAGAACACACCTTTTAATATTACTGAGTGTGTGTATGGAGTAAATACAAAATACTGAAATCACCAGATAATTACCCTATCTACTTCGTGGCATTTTTTCAAAGCCTCCCCATAATTTCCTAATCTTTGGTATGCCAAGGCGCATTCAGTTTGAAACCACATGCATTGCATTTCGTTGAGGTTCTCCATTGCCGACACGCCTTCCCGAGTGAATTTGCTGCACGTCTCCTCTGCATCTTTGAGTTTGTTCGCTCTTAACATATATTTGGCGCATTTCGAGTTGATGTATCTGTCAGCCGTGTCGAGCGCTTGAGCTTCGTCCACCCATTTGTACGCTTCCTCTGGGTTGCCCGCGTGCTGCAAGTAAATACGACGGTTCATATAATTTCAAACTTCCAATATCTAGTCTAATATGTAATAAACAAAAAAAACAATAAACGCCATTTCATTTTATTAACAAAATAATTTTAAATAATAATTATGAAAACTATAAATGAGGTTGCTTTATCAAGCAATTGT